>JBBDGP010004386.1:0-232068 GCA_037952835.1 Lithobates septentrionalis
GAGCTCTGTGTATTGGGGGTGCTAGGAGGTGGGGGGAGCTTCTGTGTATTGGGGTGCTAGGAGGTGGGGGGAGCTCTGTGTATTGGGTGGTGTAGGCGGTGGGAGGAGCTCTGTGTATTGGGGGGGGGTGGTAGGAGGTGGGGGAGCTCTGTGTATTGGGGTGGTAGGAGGCGAGGGGAGCTCTGTGTATTGGAGTGCTAGGAGGTGGGGGGAGCTCTGTGTATTGGGGTGGTAGAGGTGGGGGGAGCTCTGTGTATTGGGGGTGGTAGGAGGAGGGGGGAGCTCTGTGTATTGGGGGTGGTAGGAGGTGAGGGGGAGCTCTGTGTATTGGGGTGTAGGAGGTAGGGGAGCTCTGTGTATTGGGGTGGTAGGAGGTGGGGGGAGCTCTGTGTATTGGGGGTGGTAGGAGGAGGGGGGAGCTCTGTGTATTGGGGGTGGTAGGAGGTGAGGGGAGCTCTGTGTATTGGGGGTGGTAGGAGGTGGGGGGAGCTCTGTGTATTGGGGGTGGTAGGAGGAGGGGGAGCTCTGTGTATTGGGGGTGGTAGGAGGTGGGGGGAGCTCTGTGTATTGGGGTGCTAGGAGGTGGGGGGAGCTCTGTGTATTGGGGGTGGTAAGCGGTGGGAGGAGCTCTGTGTATTGGGGTGGGGGTGGTAGGAGGTGGGGGGAGCTCTGTGTATTGGGGGTGGTAGGAGGAGGGGGAGCTCTGTGTATTGGGGGTGCTAGGAGGTGGGGGGAGCTCTGTGTATTGGGGTGCTAGGAGGTGGGGGGAGCTCTGTGTATTGGGGGTGGTAAGCGGTGGGAGGAGCTCTGTGTATTGGGGGTGGGGGTGGTAGGAGGTGGGGGGAGCTCTGTGTATTGGGGGGTGGTAGGAGGCGAGGGGAGCTCTGTGTATTGGAGTGCTAGGAGGTGGGGGGAGCTCTGTGTATTGGGGTGCTAGAAGGTGGGGGGAGCTCTGTGTATTGGGGTGGTAGGAGGAGGGGGAGCTCTGTGTATTGGGGGTGGTAGGAGGTGAGGGGAGCTCTGTGTATTGGGGGTGGTAGGAGGTGGGGGGAGCTCTGTGTATTGGGGGTGGTAGGAGGTGGGGGGAGCTCTGTGTATTGGGGGTGGTAGGAGGAGGGGGGAGCTCTGTGTATTGGGGTGGTAGGAGGTGAGGGGAGCTCTGTGTATTGGAGTGCTAGGAGGTGGGGGGAGCTCTGTGTATTGGGGGTGGGGGTGGTAGGAGGTGGGGGAGCTCTGTGTATTGGGGGTGGTAGGAGGCGAGGGGAGCTCTGTGTATTGGAGTGCTAGGAGGTGGGGGGAGCTCTGTGTATTGGGGTGCTAGAAGGTGGGGGGAGCTCTGTGTATTGGGGGTGGTAGGGAGGAGGGGGAGCTCTGTGTATTGGGGGTGGTAGGAGGTGAGGGGAGCTCTGTGTATTGGGGGTGGTAGGAGGTGGGGGGAGCTCTGTGTATTGGGGGTGGTAGGAGGTGGGGGGAGCTCTGTGTATTGGGGGTGGTAGGAGGAGGGGGGAGCTCTGTGTATTGGGGTGGTAGGAGGTGAGGGGAGCTCTGTGTATTGGGGGTGGTAGGAGGTGGGGGGAGCTCTGTGTATTGGGGTGGTAGGAGGTGGGGGGAGCTCTGTGTATTGGGGTGGTAGGAGGTGAGGGGAGCTCTGTGTATTGGGGTGGTAGGAGGTGAGGGGAGCTCTGTGTATTGGGGGTGGTAGGAGGTGAGGGGAGCTCTGTTTATTGGGGTGGTAGGAGGTGGGGGGAGCTCTGTGTATTGGGGTGCTAGAAGGTGGGGGGAGCTCTGTGTATTGGGGGTGGTAGGAGGAGGGGGAGCTCTGTGTATTGGGGGTGGTAGGAGGTGGGGGGAGCTCTGTGTATTGGGGGTGGTAGGAGGTGGGGGAGCTCTGTTTATTGGGGTGGTAGGAGGTGGGGGGAGCTCTGTGTATTGGGGTGCTAGGAGGTGGGGGGAGCTCTGTGTATTGGGGGTGGTAAGCGGTGGGAGGAGCTCTGTGTATTGGGGGTGGGGGTGGTAGGAGGTGGGGGAGCTCTGTGTATTGGGGGTGGTAGGAGGCGAGGGGAGCTCTGTGTATTGGAGTGCTAGGAGGTGGGGGAGCTCTGTGTATTGGGGTGCTAGGAAGGTGGGGGGAGCTCTGTGTATTGGGGGTGGTAGGAGGAGGGGGAGCTCTGTGTATTGGGGGTGGTAGGAGGTGAGGGGAGCTCTGTGTATTGGGGGTGGTAGGAGGTGGGGGGAGCTCTGTGTATTGGGGGTGGTAGGGAGGTGGGGGGAGCTCTGTGTATTGGGGGTGGTAGGAGGAGGGGGGAGCTCTGTGTATTGGGGGTGGTAGGAGGTGAGGGGAGCTCTGTGTATTGGGGGTGGTAGGAGGTGGGGGGAGCTCTGTGTATTGGGGGTGGTAGGAGGTGGGGGGAGCTCTGTGTATTGGGGGTGGTAGGAGGTGGGGGGAGCTCTGTGTATTGGGGTGGTAGGAGGTGGGGGGAGCTCTGTGTATTGGGGGTGGTAGGAGGTGAGGGGAGCTCTGTTTATTGGGGGTGGTAGGAGGTGGGGGAGCTCTGTGTATTGGGGGTGGCTAGGAGGTGGGGGGAGCTCTGTGTATTGGGGTGCTAGGAGGTGGGGGGAGCTCTGTGTATTGGGGGTGGTAGCGGTGGGAGGAGCTCTGTGTATTGGGGGTGGTAGGAGGCGAGGGGAGCTCTGTGTATTGGAGTGCTAGGAGGTGGGGGGAGCTCTGTGTATTGGGGTGCTAGAAGGTGGGGGGAGCTCTGTGTATTGGGGGTGGTAGGAGGAGGGGGAGCTCTGTGTATTGGGGGTGGTAGGAGGTGAGGGGAGCTCTGTGTATTGGGGTGGTAGGAGGTGGGGGGCTCTGTGTATTGGGGGTGGTAGGAGGTGGGGGAGCTCTGTGTATTGGGGTGGTAGGAGGAGGGGGAGCTCTGTGTATTGGGGTGGTAGGAGGAGGGGGAGCTCTGTGTATTGGGGGTGGTAGGAGGCGAGGGGAGCTCTGTGTATTGGAGTGCTAGGAGGTGGGGGGAGCTCTGTGTATTGGGGTGCTAGAAGGTGGGGGGAGCTCTGTGTATTGGGGGTGGTAGGAGGAGGGGGAGCTCTGTGTATTGGGGGTGGTAGGAGGTGAGGGGAGCTCTGTGTATTGGGGGTGGTAGGAGGTGGGGGGAGCTCTGTGTATTGGGGGTGGTAGGAGGTGGGGGGAGCTCTGTGTATTGGGGGTGGTAGGAGGAGGGGGGAGCTCTGTGTATTGGGGGTGGTAGGAGGTGAGGGGAGCTCTGTGTATTGGGGGTGGTAGGAGGTGGGGGGAGCTCTGTGTATTGGGGGTGGTAGGAGGTGGGGGGAGCTCTGTGTATTGGGGGTGGTAGGAGGTGGGGGGAGCTCTGTGTATTGGGGTGGTAGGAGGTGGGGGGAGCTCTGTGTATTGGGGGTGGTAGGAGGTGAGGGGAGCTCTGTTTATTGGGGTGGTAGGAGGTGGGGGGAGCTCTGTGTATTGGGGGTGCTAGGAGGTGGGGGGAGCTCTGTGTATTGGGGTGCTAGGAGGTGGGGGAGCTCTGTGTATTGGGGGTGGTAAGCGGTGGGAGGAGCTCTGTGTATTGGGGGTGGTAGGAGGCGAGGGGAGCTCTGTGTATTGGAGTGCTAGGAGGTGGGGGGAGCTCTGTGTATTGGGGTGCTAGAAGGTGGGGGGAGCTCTGTGTATTGGGGGTGGTAGGAGGAGGGGAGCTCTGTGTATTGGGGGTGGTAGGAGGTGAGGGGAGCTCTGTGTATTGGGGGTGGTAGGAGGTGGGGGGCTCTGTGTATTGGGGGTGGTAGGAGGTGGGGGGAGCTCTGTGTATTGGGGGTGGTAGGAGGAGGGGGAGCTCTGTGTATTGGGGGTGGTAGGAGGAGGGGGAGCTCTGTGTATTGGGGGTGGTAAGCGGTGGGAGGAGCTCTGTGTATTGGGGGTGGGGGTGGTAGGAGGTGGGGGGAGCTCTGTGTATTGGAGTGCTAGGAGGTGGGGGGAGCTCTGTGTATTGGGGGTGGTAGGAGGAGGGGGAGCTCTGTGTATTGGGGTGGTAGGAGGTGAGGGGAGCTCTGTGTATTGGGGGTGGTAGGAGGTGGGGGGAGCTCTGTGTATTGGGGGTGGTAGGAGGTGGGGGGAGCTCTGTGTATTGGGGGTGGTAGGAGGAGGGGGGAGCTCTGTGTATTGGGGGTGGTAGGAGGAGGGGGGAGCTCTGTGTATTGGGGGTGGTAGGAGGTGGGGGAGCTCTGTGTATTGGGGTGGTAGGAGGTGGGGGGAGCTCTGTGTATTGGGGGTGGTAAGCGGTGGGAGGAGCTCTGTGTATTGGGGGTGGTAGGAGGCGAGGGGAGCTCTGTGTATTGGAGTGCTAGGAGGTGGGGGGAGCTCTGTGTATTGGGGTGCTAGAAGGTGGGGGGAGCTCTGTGTATTGGGGGTGGTAGGAGGAGGGGGAGCTCTGTGTATTGGGGGTGGTAGGAGGTGAGGGGAGCTCTGTGTATTGGGGTGGTAGGAGTTGGGGGGATCTCTGTGTATTGGGGGTGGTAGGAGGTGGGGGGAGCTCTGTGTATTGGGGTGGTAGGAGGTGGGGGAGCTCTGTGTATTGGGGGTGGTAGGAGGAGGGGGGAGCTCTGTGTATTGGGGGTGGTAGGAGGTGGGGGGAGCTCTGTGTATTGGGGGTGGTAGGAGGTGGGGGGAGCTCTGTGTATTGGGGGTGGTAGGAGGTGGGGGGAGCTCTGTGTATTGGGGGTGGTAGGAGGTGGGGGGAGCTCTGTGTATTGGGGTGGTAGGAGGTGGGGGGAGCTCTGTGTATTGGGGGTGGTAGGAGGTGAGGGGAGCTCTGTTTATTGGGGTGGTAGGAGGTGGGGGGAGCTCTGTGTATTGGGGGTGGGGGTGGTAGGAGGTGGGGGGAGCTCTGTGTATTGGGGGTGGTAGGAGGCGAGGGGAGCTCTGTGTATTGGAGTGCTAGGAGGTGGGGGGAGCTCTGTGTATTGGGGTGCTAGAAGGTGGGGGAGCTCTGTGTATTGGGGGTGGTAGGAGGAGGGGGGCTCTGTGTATTGGGGGTGGTAGGAGGTGAGGGGAGCTCTGTGTATTGGGGGTGGTAGGAGGTGGGGGGCTCTGTGTATTGGGGGTGGTAGGAGGTGAGGGGAGCTCTGTGTATTGGGGGTGGTAGGAGGTGGGGGGAGCTCTGTGTATTGGGGGTGGTAGGAGGAGGGGGAGCTCTGTGTATTGGGGGTGGTAGGAGGTGGGGGGAGCTCTGTGTATTGGGGTGCTAGGAGGTGGGGGGAGCTCTGTGTATTGGGGGTGGTAAGCGGTGGGAGGAGCTCTGTGTATTGGGGGTGGGGTGGTAGGAGGTGGGGGGAGCTCTGTGTATTGGGGGTGGTAGGAGGAGGGGGAGCTCTGTGTATTGGGGGTGCTAGGAGGTGGGGGGAGCTCTGTGTATTGGGGTGCTAGGAGGTGGGGGGAGCTCTGTGTATTGGGGTGGTAGGAGGTGAGGGGAGCTCTGTGTATTGGGGGTGGTAGGAGGTGGGGGGAGCTCTGTGTATTGGGGTGGTAGGAGGTGGGGGGAGCTCTGTGTATTGGGGTGGTAGGAGGTGAGGGGAGCTCTGTGTATTGGGGTGGTAGGAGGTGGGGGAGCTCTGTGTATTGGGGGTGGTAGGAGGTGAGGGGAGCTCTGTGTATTGGGGGTGGTAGGAGGTGGGGGGAGCTCTGTGTATTGGGGGTGGTAGGAGGTGAGGGGAGCTCTGTGTATTGGGGGTGGTAGGAGGTGGGGGGAGCTCTGTGTATTGGGGTGCTAGAAGGTGGGGGGAGCTCTGTGTATTGGGGGTGGTAGGAGGAGGGGGAGCTCTGTGTATTGGGGGTGGTAGGAGGTGGGGGGAGCTCTGTGTATTGGGGGTGGTAGGAGGTGGGGGAGCTCTGTTTATTGGGGTGGTAGGAGGTGGGGGGAGCTCTGTGTATTGGGGGTGGTAAGCGGTGGGAGGAGCTCTGTGTATTGGGGGTGGGGGTGGTAGGAGGTGGGGGGAGCTCTGTGTATTGGGGGTGGTAGGAGGCGAGGGGAGCTCTGTGTATTGGGGGTGGTAGGAGGTGAGGGGAGCTCTGTGTATTGGGGGGTGGTAGGAGGTGGGGGGAGCTCTGTGTATTGGGGGTGGTAGGAGGTGAGGGGAGCTCTGTTTATTGGGGTGGTAGGAGGTGGGGGGAGCTCTGTGTATTGGGGGTGGCAGGAGGTGGGGGAGCTCTGTGTTTTGGGGGTGGTAGGAGGTGAGGGGATCAGTTAGGGTTGCCACCTGTCCGGGATTCACCCGGACAGTACGGGTTTTGAAACATGTGCCCGGGTCTCTGCCCGCCTGAGACCCGGGCACATTATTCATTTCAGACCCGTGGCTCCCTGTGCCGAAGCTGTGTCATCAGTGCGGCCGTGGAGTTCGGGTCCGTAGCACCGCCTTAGCGCTGCTTGAATTCTGCTCCCGCTCAGCTGTCTGAGTGCAGGACGGAGTCGGGACACAGAGGCAGAGGCGGAGCCTCCATGTTACCGGCCGGGTGCTCTCCTCCAATCCTCTGGTTGCCAGCAGAAGAGACAAGGAGGTGGGCGGAGCCTCCCCATTCCCTGCTGGAATGTGTGCACAGATCGCGCTGGGACTGGAGCCCAGCTTGTAAGGTGAGTTTTTACCATCCATGTCAGGATTTCAAAGTACTCTCACCTCTCCCCCCCCCCCCCCCCCCACCATACACCATACATACATATATACATACACCCCCCTCCCCCACCATACACCATACATACACCCCCCTCCCCCACCATACACACATACATATATACATACACCCCCCTCCCCCCACCATACACCATACATACACCCCCCTCCCCCACCATACACTATACATATATACATATATACATACACCCCCCCACCATACACTATACATACATACATATATACATACACCTACCCTCCCCCCCACCATACACTATACATACATATATACATACACCCCCTCCCCCCACCATGCACACTATACATACATATATACATACACCCCTCCCCCCACCATACACTATACATACATACACCCCCCTCCCCCCACCATACACTATACATACACCCCCCTCCCCCCACCATACACTATACATACATACACCCCCCTCCCCCCACCATACACTATACATAGACCCCCCTCCCCCCACCATACATACATATATACATACACCCCCCTCCCCCCACCATGCACTATACATACATACACCCCCCTCCCCCCACCATACACTATACATAGACCCCCCTCCCCCCACCATACATACATATATACATACACCCCCCTCCCCCCACCATGCACTATACATACATACACCCCCCTCCCCCCACCATACACTATACATACATATATACGTACACCCCCTCCCCCTACCATACACTATATATACAGTTCTGTTCCCATATACTATCCATCCATATAGTACTCTCTCTCCCCCCCATACACCATCCATATATACAGTCCTCCCCCCATATATACAGTCCTCCCCCCATATATACAGTCCTCCCCCCTATATATACAGTCCTCTCCATATATACAGTCCCCCCCATATATACAGTTCTCCACCCCCCATACACCATCTATATATACAGTTCTCACCGGGTGACACTGTCCACTGCTCTACTGACACCGTCCTCTGCCCTACTGACACCGTCCACTGCCCTACTGACACCGTCCACTGCCCTACTGACACCGTCCACTGCCCTACTGACACCGTCCACTGCCCTACTGACACCGTCCACTGCTCTACTGACACCGTCCACTGCTCTACTAACACCGTCCTCTGCTCTACTGACACCGTCCACTGCTCTACTAACACCGTCCTCTGCTCTACTGACACTGTCCACTGCCCTACTGACACTGTCCACTGCCCTACTGACACCGTCCACTGCCACCGTCCACTGCTCTACTGACACCTTCCACTGCTCTACTGACACCGTCCACTGCTCTACTGACACCGTCCACTGCCCTACTGACACCGTCCACTGCCCTACTGACACTGTCCACTGCCCTACTGCCACCGTCCACTGCCACCGTCCACTGCTCTACTGACACCTTCCACTGCTCTACTGACACCGTCCACTGCTCTACTGACACCGTCCTCTGCTCTACTGACACCGTCCACTGCTCTACTGACACCGTCCACTGCTCTACTGACACCTTCCACTGCTCTACTGACACCGTCCACTGCCCTACTGACACCGTCCTCTGCTCTACTGACACCGTCCACTGCTCTACTGACACCGTCCACTGCTCTACTAACACCGTCCACTGCTCTACTGACATCATCCACTGCTCTACTGACACCGTCCACTGCCCTACTGACACCGTCCACTGCCCTACTGACACCGTCCTCTGCTCTACTGACACCGTCCACTGCCCTACTGACACCGTCCACTGCCCTACTGACACCGTCCACTGCCCTACTGACACCGTCCTCTGCTCTACTGACACCGTCCACTGCCCTACTGACACCGTCCACTGCCCTACTGACACCGTCCACTGCTCTACTGACACCGTCCACTGCTCTACTAACACCGTCCTCTGCTCTACTGACACCGTCCACTGCCCTACTGACACTGTCCACTGCCCTACTGACACCGTCCACTGCCACCGTCCACTGCTCTACTGACACCTTCCACTGCTCTACTGACACCGTCCACTGCTCTACTGACACCGTCCTCTGCTCTACTGACACCATCCACTGCCCTACTGACACCGTCCACTGCCACCGTCCACTGCTCTACTGACACCTTCCACTGCTCTACTGACACCGTCCACTGCTCTACTGACACCGTCCACTGCCCTACTGACACCGTCCTCTGCTCTACTGACACCTTCCACTGCTCTACTGACACCGTCCACTGCTCTACTGACACCGTCCACTGCTCTACTGACACCTTCCTCTGCTCTACTGACACCGTCCACTGCTCTACTGACACCGTCCACTGCTCTACTGACATCATCCACTGCTCTACTGACACCGTCCTCTGCCCTACTGACACCGTCCACTGCCCTACTGACACCGTCCACTGCCCTACTGACACCGTCCACTGCCCTACTGACACCGTCCACTGCCCTACTGACACCGTCCACTGCTCTACTGACACCGTCCACTGCTCTACTAACACCGTCCTCTGCTCTACTGACACCGTCCACTGCCCTACTGACACTGTCCACTGCCCTACTGACACCGTCCACTGCCACCGTCCACTGCTCTACTGACACCTTCCACTGCTCTACTGACACCGTCCACTGCTCTACTGACACCGTCCACTGCCCTACTGACACCGTCCACTGCCCTACTGACACTGTCCACTGCCCTACTGCCACCGTCCACTGCCACCGTCCACTGCTCTACTGACACCTTCCACTGCTCTACTGACACCGTCCACTGCTCTACTGACACCGTCCTCTGCTCTACTGACACCGTCCACTGCTCTACTGACACCGTCCACTGCTCTACTGACACCTTCCACTGCTCTACTGACACCGTCCACTGCCCTACTGACACCGTCCTCTGCTCTACTGACACCGTCCACTGCTCTACTGACACCGTCCACTGCTCTACTAACACCGTCCACTGCTCTACTGACATCATCCACTGCTCTACTGACACCGTCCACTGCCCTACTGACACCGTCCACTGCCCTACTGACACCGTCCTCTGCTCTACTGACACCGTCCACTGCCCTACTGACACCGTCCACTGCCCTACTGACACCGTCCACTGCCCTACTGACACCGTCCTCTGCTCTACTGACACCGTCCACTGCCCTACTGACACCGTCCACTGCCCTACTGACACCGTCCACTGCTCTACTGACACCGTCCACTGCTCTACTAACACCGTCCTCTGCTCTACTGACACCGTCCACTGCCCTACTGACACTGTCCACTGCCCTACTGACACCGTCCACTGCCACCGTCCACTGCTCTACTGACACCTTCCACTGCTCTACTGACACCGTCCACTGCTCTACTGACACCGTCCTCTGCTCTACTGACACCATCCACTGCCCTACTGACACCGTCCACTGCCACCGTCCACTGCTCTACTGACACCTTCCACTGCTCTACTGACACCGTCCACTGCTCTACTGACACCGTCCACTGCCCTACTGACACCGTCCTCTGCTCTACTGACACCTTCCACTGCTCTACTGACACCGTCCACTGCTCTACTGACACCGTCCACTGCTCTACTGACACCTTCCTCTGCTCTACTGACACCGTCCACTGCTCTACTGACACCGTCCACTGCTCTACTGACATCATCCACTGCTCTACTGACACCATCCACTGCCCTACTGACACCATCCACTGCCCTACTGACACCGTCCACTGCCACCGTCCACTGCTCTACTGACACCTTCCACTGCTCTACTGACACCGTCCACTGCTCTACTGACACCGTCCACTGCTCTACTGACACCGTCCACTGCTCTACTGACACCGTCCACTGCTCTACTGACACCGTCCACTGCCCTACTGACACCGTCCTCTGCTCTACTGACATCATCCACTGCTCTACTGACATCATCCACTGCTCTACTGACATCATCCACTGCCCTACTGACACCGTCCACTGCTCTACTGACACCGTCCACTGCTCTACTGACACCGTCCACTGCCCTACTGACACCGTCCACTGCTCTACTGACATCATCCACTGCTCTACTGACATCATCCACTGCCCTACTGACACCCTCCACTGCTCTACTGACACCGTCCACTGCTCTACTGACACCGTCCACTGCTCTACTGACACCTTCCACTGCCCTACTGACACCTTCCACTGCCCTACTGACACCTTCCACTGCCCTACTGACACCTTCCACTGCCCTACTGACACCTTCCACTGCCCTACTGACACCTTCCACTGCCCTACTGACACCTTCCACTGCCCTACTGACACCGTCCACTGCCCTACTGACACCGTCCACTGCCCTACTGACACCGTCCACTGCTCTACTGACACCGTCCACTGCTCTACTGACATCGTCCACTGCTCTACTGACATCATCCACTGCCCTACTGACACCCTCCACTGCTCTACTGACACCGTCCACTGCTCTACTGACACCGTCCACTGCTCTACTGACACCGTCCACTGCTCTACTGACACCGTCCACTGCCCTACTGACACCTTCCACTGCCCTACTGACACCTTCCACTGCCCTACTGACACCTTCCACTGCCCTACTGACACCTTCCACTGCCCTACTGACACCTTCCACTGCCCTACTGACACCTTCCACTGCCCTACTGACACCTTCCACTGCCCTACTGGCTGACAGTGTCCGCTTTTAAGGTAGGCTATTTTCATATTTTAACTGACATTTCTTTTATTAATGGAATCATATTTTATGGGTACACTAATGCTTTTGTTTTATTTAACCATGCCCCTTTAAGCCCCCCCCCCCCCCCCCCCACTGTTAATGCAGTTGGCCCACAGCCACTGTTCACTGTAGCACACCTCATTACTACTCTCTTTGGGTAACCCAAGGTATTTTACAATCATATAGCATACACTACAAAAAAATTGCCGTGCGCCGCAAAAGTGTTCGGGTTTGGCTTAAAGAAAAGGTGGCAACCCCCGGGATCTCTGTGTATTGGGGGTGGTAGGAGGTGGGGGATCTCTGTGTATTGGGGGTGGTAGGAGGTGGGGGGAGCTCTGTGTATTGGGGGTGGTAGGAGGTCAGGGGAGCTCTGTGTATTGGGGGTGGTAGGAGGTCAGGGGAGCTCTGTGTATTGGGGGTGGTAGGAGGTCAGGGGAGCTCTGTGTATTGGGGGTGGTAGGAGGTCAGGGGAGCTCTGTGTATTGGGGGTGGTAGGAGGTCAGGGGAGCTCTGTGTATTGGGGGTGGTAGGAGGTGGGGGGAGCTCTGTGTATTGGGGGTGGTAGGAGGTGGGGGGAGCTCTGTGTATTGGGGTGCTAGGAGAAGGGGGGAGCTCTGTGTATTGAGGGTGGTAGGAGGTGAGGGGAGCTCTGTGTATTGGGGGTGGTAGGAGGTGGGGGGAGGTCTGTGTATTGAGGGTGGTAGGAGGTGGGGGAGCTCTGTGTATTTGGGTGGTAGGAAGTGGGGGGCTCTGTGTATTGGGGTGCTAGGAGGTGGGGGGAGCTCTGTGTATTGGGGGTGGTAGGAGGTGAGGGGATCTCTGTGTATTGGGGGTGGTAGGAGGTGAGGGGATCTCTGTGTATTGGGGGTGGTAGGAGGTGGAGGGAGCTCTGTGTATTGGGGGTGGTAGGAGGTGAGGGGAGGTCTGTGTATTGGGGGTGGTAGGAGGTGGGGGGAGGTCTGTGTATTGAGGGTGGTAGAAGCTGAGGGGAGCTCTGTGTTTTGGGGGTGGTAGGAGGTGGGGGATCTCTGTGTATTGGGGGTGGCAGGAGTTGAGGGGAGCTCTGTGTATTGAGGGTGGTAGGAGGTGGGGGAGCTCTGTGTATTGTTGGGCTAGGAGGTTGGGGGAGCTCTGTGAATTAGGGGTGGTAGAAGGTGGGGGGAGCTCTGTGCATTGGGGGTGCTAGGAGTTGGGGGGAGCTCTGTGTATTGAGGGTGGTTGGAGGTAGGGGAGCTCTGTGTATTAGGGTGCTAGAAGGTGGGGGGAGCTCTATGTATTGGGGTGCTAGGAGGTGGGGGAGCTCTGTGTATTAGGGTGCTAGGAGGTGGGGGAGCTCTGTGTATTGGGGGTGGTAGGAGATGGAGGGAGCTCTATGTATTGGGGTGCTAGGAGGTGGGGGAGCTCTGTGTATTGGGGTGATAGGAGATGGGGGAGCTCTGTGTATTGGGGGTGGTAGGAGATGGAGGGAGCTCTATGTATTGGGGTGATAGGAGGTGGGGGAGCTCTGTGTATTGGGGTGATAGGAGGTGGGGGAGCTCTGTGTATTGGGGTGATAGGAGGTGGGGGAGCTCTGTGTATTGGGGTGATAGGAGATGGGGGAGCTCTGTGTATTGGGGGTGGTAGGAGATGGAGGGAGCTCTATGTATGGGGGTGGTAGGAGATGGAGGGAGCTCTATGTATTGGGGTGATAGGAGGTGGGGGAGCTCTGTGTATTGGGGTGATAGGAGATGGGGGAGCTCTGTGTATTGGGGGTGGTAGGAGATGGAGGGAGCTCTATGTATTGGGGTGATAGGAGGTGGGGGAGCTCTGTGTATTGGGGTGATAGGAGATGGGGGAGCTCTGTGTATTGGGGGTGGTAGGAGATGGAGGGAGCTCTATGTATGGGGGTGGTAGGAGATGGAGGGAGCTCTATGTATTGGGGTGATAGGAGGTGGGGGAGCTCTGTGTATTGGGGTGATAGGAGATGGGGGAGCTCTGTGTATTGGGGGTGGTAGGAGATGGAGGGAGCTCTATGTATTGGGGTGATAGGAGGTGGGGGAGCTCTGTGTATTGGGGTGATAGGAGATGGGGGAGCTCTGTGTATTGGGGTGATAGGAGGTGGGGGGAGCTCTGTGTATTGGGGTGATAGGAGGTGGGGGGAGCTCTGTGTATTGGGGTGATAGGAGGTGGGGGAGCTCTGTGTATTGGGGTGATAGGAGATGGGGTGAGCTCTGCATCCACATCCAGATGGGGGGGCAGTTTCCCATCTTTGCCCTGGGCACCGATTGACCTCGTCCCGGCACTAAATGTAACTATACAATGCAGATCATATCTGGAGTTCAGCTTTGAATATGTTGTATTTGCTGAAATATTGTTAAATGCCTCTCTGTGTGCGCCTGGAAAGGTCCTCCTTAGTAGAGAATTGTCCTGACCCCGGTGGCGGAAGGTTCACACCTGGGATTCACCTGGAATTGTTTCTTCTGACTGATGGGAAAAAGGTTGTTACAATGAGAGATGGAGATCGGAGATCGGACTGTCCCATCACTCTTCTCGTTGGAATCTTTTGTAACCTTTTTTCTTCCTTTCTTTTCCTAAATGAATTCAACAGAGAAGAAGATCCATCAAAAATCTAGAAGGACCAGAAGACATTGACACACCAGATGTGTGAGTGGCCAACAACCGGCTGATATCTGGCCTACGTACTTCATCCCAATTGTTGAGTTAATGGACGGTCATCATTCTTCCCTGGTGTCAGGCAGAGGAAGTTCTTGGGAAAGGGGCCCTGTGGATACGACCTTATCTACCATGGGAAAGGAACTCGGAGATCTCTTATCACCGGCTATCTCTGTGCCATTCAATGTGCACGCCGCATGCCAGGGACACATGGAACAGTCACAGCCCCCCCCCCCCCCCAACCAGGAATATCATGGACACATGGGACAGTCACAGCCCCCCCCCCAACCAGGAATATCATGGACACATGGGACAGTCACAGCCCCCCCCCCCCCCCAACCAGGAATATCATGGACACATGGGACAGTCACAGCCCCCCCCCCCCCAACCAGGAATATCATGGACACATGGGACAGTCACAGCCCCCCCCCCCAACCAGGAATATCATGGACACATGGGACAATCGCAGCCCCCCCAACCAGGAATATCATGGACACATGGGACAGTCACAGCCCCCCCCCAACCAGGAATATCATGGACACATGGGACAGTCACAGCCCCCCCCCCAACCAGGAATATCATGGACACATGGGACAATCGCAGCCCCCCCCAACCAGGAATATCATGGACACATGGGACAGTCACAGCCCCCCCCCCCCCAACCAGGAATATCATGGACACATGGGACAGTCACAGCCCCCCCCCCAACCAGGAATATCATGGACACATGGGACAGTCACAGCCCCCCCCCCAACCAGGAATATCATGGACACATGGGACAGTCACAGCCCCCCCCCCCCAACCAGGAATATCATGGACACATGGGACAGTCACAGCCCCCCCCCCCCCAACCAGGAATATCATGGACACATGGGACAGTCACAGCCCCCCCCCCCCAACCAGGGATATCATGGACACATGGGACAGTCACAGCCCCCCCCCCCCCCAACCAGGAATATCATGGACACATGGGACAGTCACAGCCCCCCCCCCCCAACCAGGAATATCATGGACACATGGGACAGTCACAGCCCCCCCCCCCCAACCAGGAATATCATGGACACATGGGACAGTCACAGCCCCCCCCCCCCAACCAGGGATATCATGGACACATGGGACAATCGCAGCCCCCCCCAACCAGGAATATCATGGACACATGGGACAGTCACAGCCCCCCCCCCCCAACCAGGAATATCGGAATATCATGGATACAGCTACAAAGCAGACTGGCCAGACCCGCATCTGGCGATCATTATACGGCGGTAATTATTTCATCTGACAGAAGTCTGCTTGATATCTATAAGAAGGATTTCTGGTCTCTCCGAGGCCTTGATGATGAGATATGAATCCGGTAATCTGCATTGTCACATGATTACACACAATGTATAAATGAGGACATCCCACCGCCATGACGGATGGTGGAGAGGAGCAGTGCGGGAAACTTGTGGAAGAATTGTACGCAACCAGGCCCCCCCCCCCCCCCCAACCCTCTGCAAAATATACAACAAGAGAGTAGAGGAAGTCGTGTTTTATCGGACATTGAGACCTTCTATCCACAGCGACCTGTACGGGCACACAGATTTAAAGTGGCACAGAGTCACACGGGTTAAACAAAAGACATAGGTCCATCTAGTTCCACCAATAGAAAAAAATAAATATAAAACGTCCGTCTACAATCGTATACCCACAGCTGATTCAGAAAAAGACAACAAAAAGACCTAAAAGGTAGTGTGATGACCATGCTGATAGGAGGAGAGAGCAGAGTGACAGAGAGGTGCTGCTTCTCCTTTCACTGTTCAGTCAGAGGGTGGGGAGCTACATTGTTACATTTACATTAATAATGAAAGCACTATGGAATGTGATCTGAAAAGCTGGCAGAATCTCACCCTTTCCTGGATGGGTAGAATATGGGCCATCAAAATGATGACCCTTCCCAAAATTCTCTATTATTTTCGGTCATTGCCTATTCCGGTTCCCACAGTATTTTTGTTTGAGTAGCTCGTTCCTCCTTCTTGGTTTCAAAATGGCGGTGTGGTTTGGGAGTCCCCCACTTCCTGCGTTACTACAGAGCCTTCCAATGGGTTTAGCTTTATCAGGTTCATCGAATCTATGACCTACAAACCTGATTGGGTAAAATTCGCCCCTTGTACCCTTTTATGTCTACCTAATAAACCATTTACTACGGATTTGGAGTGCCGGCTTCTTCCACTGGAATCGGGTAAAATTAGGCACAAGCCAAGCACCTCACTCCCTACTGACCTCCTGCTTTGGATGTCCTGTAAGGAGCGCAAAGCTATTCTTAGTCCCTCTCTGTCACATTCCCGATGTCCCCGGGACGCGGTGTGCAAAATATATTCTCTGAAGTCACCCCATACCCCGGTGGCTCCTATTTTCGGAAATCCGTGTTTCCCTCCTGGACCGCACCCACAATCGTCTACATGCTGGATTACATAGTTAGTCGTGTTTGAAAAAGACACAAGTCCATCGAGTAGTTCAACCAAAAAGAATAAAAAATACAATCCCATATTCACAATCCTTCACCCGCAGCTGATCCAGAGGAAGGCGAAAAAACCCCAGCAAAGCATGATCCAATTTACTACAGCAGGGGAAATATTCCTTCCTGATCCCCCCGAGAGGCAATCTGATGTTCCCCGGATCACCTTTACCTATAAATATCAGTACCCAGTTATATTCTGTACATTTAGGAAAGAATCCAGGACTTTCTTATAGCAATCTACAGAGCTGGCCAGAACCACCTCTGGAGAGTGAAGAGCGCCCCCTGTCTTCTGTGATGACCTTAAAGTGAATAACTCAACACCAAGTTCACCATATGGACCTCTTATGTATTTATACATGGAGATCATATCCACCCCCCTTACATATTTATACATGGAGATCATATCCCCCCTTATGTATTTATACATGGAGATCATATCCCCCCTTATGTATTTATACATGGTGATCATATCCCCCCTTATGTATTTATATATGGTGATCATATCCCCCCTTATGTATTTATACATGGTGATCATACCCCCCCTTATGTATTTATACATGGAGATCATATCCCCCCCTTATGTATTTATACATGGAGATCATATCCCCCCCTTATGTATTTATACATGGTGATCATATCCACCCCCCTTATCTATTTATACATGGAGATCATATCCCCCCCTTATGTATTTATACATGGAGATCATATCTCCCCTTATGTATTTATACATGGAGATCATATCCCCCCTTATGTATTTATACATGGTGATCATATCCACCCCCCTTATCTATTTATACATGGAGATCATATCCCCCCCTTATGTATTTATACATGGAGATCATATCTCCCCTTATGTATTTATACATGGAGATCATATCCCCCCCTTATGTATTTATACATGGTGATCATATCCACCCCCCTTATCTATTTATACATGGAGATCATATCCCCCCCTTATGTATTTTTACATGGAGATCATATCCCCCCCCCCTTATGTATTTATACATGGAGATCATATCCCCCCCCTTATGTATTTATACCTGGAGATCATATCCCACCTTAATCTCCTCTTCTCAAGAGAGAATAAATTCAGTTCCTCTAATCTCTCCTCATAGCTGATCTCCTCCATGCCTCTTATCAGTTTGGTTGCTCTTCTCTGCACTTTCTCCAGTTCCCCGATATCCTTTTTGAGAACTGGAGACGAAAACTGAACTGCATATTCCAGATGAGGTCTTACTAATGATTTGTACAGATGATGTCTCTCTCTCTGGAGTCCATACCTCTCTTATACAAGAAAGGACTTTGCTCGCTTTGGAAACCACAGCTTGGCATTGCATGTTATTATTGAGCTTATGATCTACCAAAACCCCCAGATCCTTCTCCACTATGGATCCCCCCAGATCCTTCTCCACCATGGATCCCCCCAGATCCTTCTCCACCATGGACTCCCCCAGATCCTTCTCCACTATGGATCCCCCCAGATCCTTCTCCACCATGGATCCCCCCAGATCCTTCTCCACTATGGAACCCCCCAGATCCTTCTCCACTATGGAACCCCCCAGATCCTTCTCCACCATGGATCCCCCCAGATCCTTCTCCACTATGGACTCCCCCAGATCCTTCTCCACTATGGATCCCCCCAGATCCTTCTCCACCATGGATCCCCCCAGATCCTTCTCCATCATGGATCCCCCCAGATCCTTCTCCACTATGGATCCCCCCAGATCCTTCTCCACCATGGATCCCCCCAGATCCTTCTCCACCATGGATCCCCCCAGATCCTTCTCCACTATGGATTCCCCCAGATAATTCTCCACCATGGACGCCCCCAGATCCTTCTCCACTATGGATTCCCCCAGATCCTTCTCCACTATGGATTCCCCCAGATCCTTCTCCACTATGGATCCCCGCAGATCCTTCTCCACCATGGACTCCCCCAGATCCTTCTCCACTATGGATCCCCCCAGATCCTTCTCCACCATGGATCCCCCCAGATCCTTCTCCACCATGGATCCCCCCAGATCCTTCTCCACTATGGATCCCCCCAGATCCTTCTCCACCATGGATCCCCCCAGATCCTTCTCCACCATGGATCCCCCCAGATCCTTCTCCACCATGGATCCCCCCAGATCCTTCTCCACTATGGATTCCCCCAGATAATTCTCCACCATGGACGCCCCCAGATCCTTCTCCACTATGGATGCCTCCAGATCCTTCTCCACTATGGATTCCCCCAGATCCTTCTCCACTATGGATTCCCCCAGATCCTTCTCCACTATGGATCCCCGCAGATCCTTCTCCACCATGGACTCCCCCAGATCCTTCTCCACTATGGATCCCCCCAGATCCTTCTCCACTATGGATCCCCCCGGTTGTACTCCCCCTAGTATGTATGATGCATATTCTTAGCCCCCAAGTGCAGAACTTTACATTTATCAACATTAAACCTCATCTGCCTCATAGTCGCCCAATTAGACAGAGCATTGAGGTCGGCTTGTAAATTGGAGACATCCTGTAAGGACGTTATTCCACTCCACAGCTTGGTGTCATCTGCAGAGACTGAAATTGTACTTTTAATCCCAGACCCAATATCATTTATAAAGGTATTAAAAAGTAAGGGTCCCAGCACTGAACCTTGGGGTACACCACTGATAACCTTAGACCATTCAGAGTAAAATCATTAACCACGACTCTGTGAATTCTGTCTTTTAGCCAGTTTTCTATCCATTTACAAACTGATATTTCCAATCCTGTAGACTTTACCTTACACATGAGCCGTGTGTGGGGAATTGCGTCAAATGCCTTTGCAAAATCCAACTATACCACGTCCACAGCGACCCCTCTATCCAAGTATACCACGTCCACAGCCACCCCTCTGTCCAAGTATACCATGTCCACAGCCACCCCTCTGTCCAAGTATACCACATTCCACAGCCACCCCTCTGTCCAAGTATACCTCATCCACAGCCACCCCTCTGTCCAAGTATACCTCATCCACAGCCACCCCTCTGTCCAAGTATACCACGTCCACAGCCACCCCTCTGTCCAAGTATACCACGTCCACAGCCACCCCTCTGTGTCCAAGTATACCACGTCCACAGCCACCCCTCTGTCCAAGTATACCTCATCCACAGCCGAGCCACCCCTCTGTCCAAATATACCACGTCCACAGCCACCCCTCTGTCCAAGTATACCTCATCCACAGCCGAGCCACCCCTCTGTCCAAATATACCACGTCCACAGCCACCCCTCTGTCCAAGTATACCACATTCCACAGCCACCCCTCTGTCCAAGTATAACTCATCCACAGCCACCCCTCTGTCCAAGTATACCACGTCAACAGCCACCCCTCTGTCCAAGTATACCACGTCCACAGCCACCCCTCTGTCCAAGTATACGACGTCCACAGCCACCCCTCTGTCCAAATATACCACATCCACAGCCACCCCTCTGTCCAAATATACCTCATCCACAGCCACCCCTCTGTCCAAATATACCTCATCCACAGCCACCCCTCTGTCCAAGTATACCTCATCCACAGCCACCCCTCTGTCCAAGTATACCACGTCCACAGCCACCCCTCTGTCCAAATATACCACGTCCACAGCCACCCCTCTGGATTAACAAGGGTCTCTGCAGGATTGCTCATTCTATAGACCATAAAGGAATCAGAAAGCCTTCTTACTTTCTGAAGACCTTACAAATGCCTCCTTTGGAGACATTTCGCCTTTTTCAGATCACTCATTACTTACACAGACACTGTGTTGGAATCAGGTGGATATCACCACGAGGACCTTCTTTGAAAAAAAATGTTTACGTGGTTCGGGGGCACGTGGCAGTATTTCAGAGCTGTATACTCTGTTTGCGGACCAGGGTTCTCAACGCTCATACCAACTAGCTTGGGGGGCGGATCTGGGGGGGCATCTATAGATGAGGATTTTTGGTCCCGGTGGTCGACCACGGTGCACAAGGGAATTCTAAACACTTCCCTGGTAGAGGTGAATTGCAAGGTATTGTCTCGATGGTATCTCGTTTCGACGCGGTTAGCCAAAATTTACACGGATGTATCGCCTCTTTGTTTTAGTGGGTGCAGCCAAGAGGGCAACATGTTCCATATCTGGTGGACATGCCCAAAAGTACAAACGGTTTTGGACAAGAATATTTAATTTGGTATATTCGGTGACCGGATTGAATATTCCCAAAAAAACGTTAAGACGGCATTATTTTCTGATCTATTCGAGTGAGCTACAGAAATAACTCAGGATTCTCACCTTTTTTATTATCCTGGCAGCTAAGACCACCATAGCGCGAGCATGGACAACTCCTGTGATAAACCTAGCATTAGTGAAAAACAAAATCTCCTGGATCATGATTAATGAAAAATTGGTGGTGGAATTATAATTCCCAACTCGGAGTTACAACAGAAAGCCTAGATATTAAGCATGTGCTGGGCTTAGTGTACTGTAGAGCCCACTATCAAGCATGTAGGAACCCAACTATGGGGACAAAGTAAAAGTTTGTATGAGGAGATTCTCCACTCTAATTCATCCCAAAGGTGTTCTATCGGGTTGAGGTCAGGACTCTGTGCAGGCCAGTCAAGTTCCTCCACCCCAAACTCGCTCATCCATGTCTTTATGGACCTTGCTTTGTGCACTGGTGGGCCGTCATGTTGGAACAGGAAGGGGCCGTCCCCAAACTCTTCCCACAAAGTTGGGAGCATGAAATTGTCCAAAATGTCTTGGTATGCTGATGCCTCAAGAGTTCCCTTTATTGGAACTAAGGGGTCAATCCCAACCCCTGAAAAAACAACCCCCCACACCATAATCCCCCCCCCCCTCCACCAAATGATTTGGACAAGTACCCAAAGCATGGTCCATAAAGACATGGATGAGCGAGTTTGGGGTGGAGGAACTTGACTGGCCTGCACAGAGTCCTGACCTCAACCCGATAGAACACCTTAGGGATGAATTAGAGGGGAGACTGCGAGCCAGGCCTTCTCATCCAACATCAGTGCCTGACCTCACAAATGCTCTTCTGGAAGAATGGTCAAACATTCCCATAGACACCCTCCTAAACCTTGTGGACGGCCTTCCCAGAAGATGAGGATGTAAAGGGCATGCAGTGTACCAAGTACACATAGGTCTCCTATGGACGGCCTTCCCAGAAGAGTTGAAGCTGTTATTGCTACAAAGGGCGGAGCCAACTCAATATTGAACCCTACGGACTAAGACTGGGATGCCATTAAAGATCCTGTGTGTGTAAAGGCAGGCGTCCCAATACTTTTGACAATATAGTGTGTTTTTTTTTGCTTTTTTTTGCTTTTTTTTTTACTTTTATACAGGGACAAGTTTTAAGATTTAGTTTTGATGGTAAGACCCCTTTCACACTGGGGCGGTTTGCAGGCGGTATTGCGCTAAAAATACCGCCTGCAAACCGCTCCCAAACAGCCTCCGCTGTTTGTTCAGTGTGAAAGCCCGAGGGCTTTCACACTGAAGCGGTGCGCTGACAGGACGGTGAAAAAAGTCCTGCAAACCGCTTCTTTGGAGCGGTGAAGGAGCGGTGTATTCACCGCTCCTTCCCCGCTCCTGCCCATTGAAATCAATGGGACAGCGCGGCTATACCGCGGCAATACCGCGGCTATAGCCGCGCTGTATGAGTGATTTTAACCCTTTTTCGGCCGCCAGCGGGGGTTAAAACCGCACCGCCAGCGGCCGAATACAGCTGCAAGAACGACGGTACAGCAGCGCTAAAAATAGCGCTGTTGTACCGCCGACGCCCCCACCGCCCCAGTGTGAAAGGGGCCTAAGGGTGGAGTTTAATTAATTAAAAGTCAGCAGCTACAAATACTGCAGCTGCTGACATTTAATATATGAACACTTACCTGTCCAGGGAGCCCGCAATGTTGGCACCCCGACCAATCTTTGGATCGGCTGTCGGATGCAGCTGCCGCCACTGCCAGCGAGGGAGCCCGGCAGTGAAGCCTTTCGGCTTTCAAATTGGTTCCGGCGGCGGAAAAACGGAGGAGGGGGCGGGACTTCTGCTGTACCTCGCTGTAATGTAATGTACAGCAATGCACATTAACGCATCACAAGACTGTAAACGGGCCCCCAAATCTCCTGGATTCCCGCCCAGTGACTTGCGTACCGCCGCACGAAACACGCCAGGCTACAAAAGTCCCGATTTTTACTTACAAATGATAAAATGTGCAGAATAAATGCAAAAAAAAACATTTATGTTTGTTAGGAAAGAATTCTTTATGAACCAATTCCATGTAAAATCTTTTTACATTTATAAACATGTTTATAAAAAAAAAACAGTTTTTAGCGCAATGTTTGCAATCGCGGGTCCTTGTTAGAATTTATTATCTGTATTGTTAACAGTTCAGGGTCAGATTTGTTTTATTTTCAGCAATAACAAAAGATCCTTTGAACATGAGCCCTGAGCTTTTTATAAGTGCAGCGTTCCTATAAATTATAAAAACAAATAGCCAAGTTCATGAGAAGGAATCTATTAAAACACGTGTTAGTAATCATTTTTTTTTTTTTCTTTGCTCCAAATATAATCTTTTATTTGAAAACTCGTTTATGGCGTCATTTCTATATAAAGAGGCTGCATGGGAGACGCAGACGATGTCGGCTCTGCAGATTTATAGCTTAATATTCAGCCCTACTGTGGGATGGGTGCGAGAATATATCTTCCCTTCTATCCACTGATAACATTGTATCAAAATGTATTAATAAATAAAGATCGTATTAAAGACATTTTGTAGTTATTACAAGCAAACACACAAATATATATATATACTGTATATATATATATATATATATATATATATATACACGTATAGACACATACAGTAGTATACTGTATATATGTATATACATATATACAGTATCTCACAAAAGTAAGTACACCCCTCACATTTCATGTAAATCTTGTCTTCTATCTTTTCATGTGACAACACTGAAGAAATGACACTTGTCTACAATGTAAAGTAGTGAGTGTACAGCTTGTATAACAGTGTAAATTTGCTGTCCCCTCAAAATAACTCAACACACAGCCATTAATGTCTAAACCGCTGGCAACAAAAGTCAGTACACCCCCTAAGTGAAAATGTCCAAATTGGGCCCAATTAGCCATTTTCCCTCCCCGGACTTTACGGCAGACTTGGTCCGGCGGACCGGAGTCCGGCTGATAATTCGATCGTGTGTGGGCTCCAGCGGACTTTTTTTTCCCCCAAAAGTTCGACGGACCTAGAAATGAAACAGGTTTCAAATCTTTCCGACGGACTCGAGTCCGGTCGAAAAGTCCGCTCGTCTGTATGCTAGTCCAACGGATGAAAAACAACGCTAGGGCAGCTATTGGCTACTGGCTATGAACTTCCTTGTTTTAGTCCGGTCATACGTCATCACGTACGAATCCGTCGGACTTTGGTTGATCGTGTGTAGGCAAGACAGTTCATTCGGAAAGTCAGTCGAAAAGTCTGCCCGTGTGTACGCGGCATAAGTGTTAAAAGGTCTCAGGTGTGAATGGGGAGCAGGTGTGTTAAATTTGGTGTTATCGCTCTCACTCTCTCAAACTGGTCACTGGAAGTTCAACATGGCGCCTCATGGCAAAGAACTCTCTGAGATTCTGAAAAAAAATAATTGTTGCTCTACATAAAGTTTGCCTAGGCTATAAGATTGCCAAGACCCTGAAACTGATCTGCAGCACGGTGGCCAAGACCATACAGCGGTATAACAGGACTGGTTCCACTCAGAACAGGCCTCGCCATGGTCCACCAAAGAAGATGAGGTCACGTGCTCAGCGTCATATCCAGAGGTTGTCTTTGGGAAATAGACGTATGAGTGCTGCCAGCATTTCTGCAGAGGTTGTAGGGGTGGGGGGTCAGCCTGTCAGTGCTCAGACCATACGCCGCACACTGCATCAAATTGGTCTGCATAGCTGTCGTCCCAGAAGGAAGCCTCTTCTAAAGATGATGCACAAGAAAGTCCTCAAACAGTTTGCTGAAGACAAGCAGACTAAGGACATGGATTACTGGAACCATGTCCTGTGGTCTGATGAGACCAAGATAAACGTATTTGGTTCAGATGGTGACAAGCGTGTGTGGGGGCAACCAGGTGAGGAGGACAAAGACAAGTGTGTCTTGCCTACAGTCAAGCATGGTGGTGGGGGTGTCATGGTCTGGGGCTGCATGAGTGCTGCCGGCACTGGGGGGCTACAGATCATTGAGGGAACCATGAATGCCAACATGTACTGTGACATACTGAAGCAGAGCATGATCCCCTCCCTTCAGAGACTGGGCCCCAGTGCAGTATTCCAACATGATAACCACCCCAAACACACCTCCAAGATGACCACTGCCTTGCTAATGCAAATCCTCTTAATCATAAGTTGTACCTGTTTATTTGCAGCCCTCTCCCCCCCTACATCTGTTTAAAGTGCAGAATTTATGCAGCTTGCCTGAGATGTCAGGAATCAGGAGGAGGAGAGCTGAAATTACACTCTGCAGATCCCAGCAAGGAGAGCTCTGAGAGCTGATTGGAGGGTAAGTACACACCCCCCTTCACACAGCACACAGGAACAGAGCTGAGGCTGTCAATCACCAGCTGTGTGCTGGAGCTCCCTCCCCTGTCAGAAGTCACTCATGCAGATAGCAGAGGAAGGAGGCA
Source organism: Lithobates septentrionalis (assembly GCA_037952835.1). Taxonomy (NCBI): domain Eukaryota; kingdom Metazoa; phylum Chordata; class Amphibia; order Anura; family Ranidae; genus Lithobates; species Lithobates septentrionalis. The sequence continues at coordinate 25,183 of JBBDGP010004386.1, forward strand.
GCAGACAGAAATTATATTTAGTGCTCTGGATTGAGACACGTACACACTATAGAGGGATATGCTTTGTTCACATCTGAGGTTTACAACCACTTTAATATCTGCTGCTCCCTGGAATGGAGATCTAAAACTATTCACTAAAGTTGTATACAAGCTTTAACACATTCATGTAATTTCGAAAGGGGCTCTACATCTTTACGTCTCTACATCTCATAACCTACCAACAGTTTTGGGGCGACCTGCAGTGTCTCTCCTAAGCGAACCAACACCAAAAGCCTAGATTGCTATCTATTGCTTGAGTCTACACACTCCTTGGACTCTCCTTCGGCTGTCCTAGATTTTTTGGGCCAATGTGAAAGTATCAATGCTGACTTTGAATGAAGAGGCCATAATGTACAGTATTTATACACTTTCCATTCCAGGCATTTTTAAGACATTCCTGCAGCTGTAGCAGCCACCAATTTGTCTGCAGCGAACGGATTCTCTGGTGGTCTCACAAGTCTTTTGGTGGATGACTTTGCTCTTGAGGAGCCCCAATCAGCTGACTTAGCTCACAGGCTTAAACAGACCATATTGGCTCTTACTGAACCTGTACAAGTGACCTTTAAGGTGGAATAGCCTATGGCCCTTACTAGGGCTGTTACCAGCCTGGGATCACGAAAATGGCCCCAAAACTATTAAAACGTTTCCAGTGCTTTCCTTACTATACGAAAAGTGGACAGCTATAGAACCAACACATCACTTGGAATATCGGTCTTATCCTAGACACAACACAGCCAAAGTTTTTATACCTCCAAAAAACTTTCTGGCTCTCCGCTCCCAGACGTAGACTGCAGGAGTCTTCCAACCCTGTGATTTTGCATTAGAGTTCTGGGCTTGATGGTAGCTTCCTTCAAGGCAGTCCCAATTACCCAGTTCTTCTTCAGAACCCTTCAACAAAGTGACAAAGTGGTTCAACTTCTGGACAAACCCACTCGCGTAGCTTTGAAGACCAGATTGTCCCTGGTTTGGTGGCTCACAAATCAAGCCCTGGAGTTTGGGAAATCTTTCTCCCCACCTCTTTTGGGCGATCTTCACAACAGATGTAAGCCTGAAGGGTTGGGAGGGAATTCTAGACACCTTGTGGTTGCAGAAGACTTAGAACTTGGAGGAATCCTGTCTTCCTGTCAATGTTGTGGAGCTCTGAGCCATTTGTCTGTCCCTGCAACACTGGGCATCATGATTGGAAGGCCACCCAATAAGGATTCTGTTGGACAATACCACAGCAGTTGTGGACATCAACCATCAGGGAAAAGCCAGAAGTCTTGCTACAGCAAAAGAGGTAGAAAGGATTCTAGCCTAGGCAGAACTCCATGTTCCAGCTTTGTCCACGGTTTACATTCCAGGTGCAGACAATTGCCAGGCAAACTACCTCAGACAGCAGTGTCTAGAACCAATGGAGTGATCCCTACACCTGGAAGTGTTTCAAGACTTGTGTCACAGGTGGGGAGGGCAAATGTGGATCTTCTGGCATCCAGATTCAACAACAAACTGAACAGAACTGAACTGTCTCTGAGTACAGAGATCCTCTGGAGGAAGCAGTTGATATTCTGGTGGTTCCATGGGATCAATACAACCTGATCTATGCCTTTCATCCAATGAAACTCCTTGCTTGTCTTCTAGAAAGGATCAAGATGGAGGGCATTCTTGGTAATTCTCATAGATGCGGTATTTCGCCCTGATCAAACTTGCAGACTTGCAGACACACTGTGGGCCCTTCCAGATCAACCACATCTTCACTACCAAGGGCTGTTTACAACCTTGCTTTCTGGTTGCTGATTTTAATGACATGGCTGTTAAATACCAGGTGCTGAGAGACAGGATGTCATGTACCTGATTGAAGGCCAAAGTGATGAGAGGGCTTCCCTTGCAGATAAGCTCTGAACACCCCGGAGGTGAGGACAGAGAATGCAGGGCTCAAAGAAGCATGGGTTGCCTACTGGAGACTGCTCACAGTGACTTATGGCTGAAGGGTTGCTGTAAAGAGTGTCCAGGTAGTCATCTATAGTACTGGAACCCCCAGTGGAGAGGCAGATCCAGAACAGCAGAAGGAGGTAAGTAATACCGTGGCAGGTAAAAGGTCAGGCGGCCACAGCAGAACTGAAGCGGTGTAGTCAGGACCAGGACCGAGTTCATACATAGAGGGTCAAGCAGACGAGGTGGCAAGAGCATAGACAAGACAGAGCCAAGGCCATGCACAGGAGCCAGACGAGAGGACAAAAGAGTAGTCAGAAGAACAGGCATGGGTTATACACGGATGATCAGAGGAGGCAAAGTCCGTATGAGAAAGCAGAGGTCAGAACCAGGAATCAGGCATAAGGGTCCAGAAGCAAGCCGGGTCAGTAACGGGAAGTCAAAGAAGCACAGGAAACACAGGAACAGAGCACTAGGGAGCCGACAATCAACCAGCAATCACTGAGGGCTGCTGATCTCCTTATATAGAGGGTTAGGCACCCGTCTTGGAAGAGGGCATGTGCGCCAATGCGCATCCCTGCATCGGTGTGCACCAGTGGATTCCTAGTGCTTCCTTGAGCATTCCCTATGCGTCTGTGTGCATGCTTGTGTAGACAAGCACAGCCATGCAATGTATTGGTAATGGCGCCAGGTCTTTGCTTTGGCACATGTGTGCCTTTGATCTAAATAGCATCCTGACACAGGGGCCCCAAATTTGGTAGTCCCTATGCTAATAAAAACCTATAAAGTCTACCAATCACAGACAACTCATAGCACATGAAAGGCTTACTTCCCCTGGTGCAAAGAAAGATCTCATTCCATCCGTAGCCAGACGAGAGGACAAAAGAGTGTTCAGAAGAACAGGCATGGGTTATACACGGATGATCAGAGGAGGCAAAGTCCGTATGAGAAAGCAGAGGTCAGAACCAGGAATCAGGCATAAGGGTCCAGAAGCAAGCTGGGTCAGTAACGGGAAGTCAAAGAAGCACAGGAAACACAGGAACAGAGAACTAGGGAGCCGATAATCAACCAGCAATCGCTGAGGGCTGCTGATCTCCTTATATAGGGGGTTAGGTGCCAATCTTGGGAGAGGGCATGTGCGCCAATGCGCATCCCTGCATTGGTGTGCACCAGTGGATTCCTAATTCTCCCTTGAGCATTCCCTATGCATTCTTGTGTAGCCAAGCACAGCCATGCAATGTATTGTTAATGATGCCAGGTCTTTGGCGCATGTGTGCCTTTGATCTAAATAGCATCCTGACACAGGGGCCAAAAATTTGGTAATCCCTACGCTACTAAAATCTATAAAGTCTACCACTCACAGACAACTCATTGCACATGAAAGGCTTACTTCCCCTGGTGCAAAGAAAGAAGATCTCATTCAATCCGTAGGAAGTATCCTAACCATTCTCCAAACAAGCTTGGGTCACCATTTTGTTTTCAGTATTATGAGGAAAATCTTCGCCTGTGATCATAATCCAACGACCATTAGATGCATTAGATGTCCATTCTTCAGCTTAAGACATAACCACAGTATATATTCTAAAAACGGACAAAGTTGTATAAAAAATACTTTTTTTCTAATGCCGCGTACACACGAGCGGACTTTACGGCGGACTTTGCCCGGCGGACTGGATTTCGTCGGACAATTCGATGTGTGTGGGCTCCAGCGGACTTTGTTTTCTCAAAAGTTGGACGGACTTAGATTTGAAACTTGTTTAAAATTTATCCGTTGAAATCGAGTCCGGTCGAAAAGTCCGCCGTCTGTATGCTAGTTCGACGGACAAAAAGCCACGCTAGGGCAGCTATTGGCTACTGGCTATGAACTTCCTTGTTTTAGTCCGGTCGTACGTCATCACGTACGAATTCGACGGACTTTGGTGGATTGTGTGTAGGCAAGTCTGTTCATTCAGAAAGTCCGTCGGAAAGTACGTCGAAAAGTCCGCCGGGCAAAGTCCGCCGTAAAGTCCGCTCGTGTGTACGCGGCATTAGATTTCTTCTTCAAAAGATGGCTTTAACTCTTAAAACTTTTCCTTCCGCTATAAAGAAAAACCCAATTATGTTTCCACTCAGCAGACAGGTGATATGGGCTGGAAAATGAGAATTCCGACTGAAGTGCTTCAACCTGGCGAAGAATGACCTTAGGACACACATAGATCTCGCTTATCCCTTTCACCGTTTTCTTTATTAAGAAAAAGAGGGCCTTAATGTCCCACACATTTTGGACGCAGCACAGCCCTGCTGGTTTTCTTAACACAACTTTGACCTCTGCCCCGTGAGCATCGCAAATTCCGGAATAATTTGGAAAAATGGTCAATACAATACTCTTGGTAATAGAGAAAAGTTGCGGTCCAACTGATAAACGACGTCTAGTTGCACGTTCCAGCGTTCAAATTTCTCCTTCTATTTTCCAGATGAGGGTCCAGCTGAGTGACTAATTTCTTTAGACGCTTGATACACAAAAGGATTTAGCCGGTGGAACGGTGGTTACAAATGCTAATAACCCGGAGAGAGAATTCTTTACAACGCTTAAACCTCGGGGCTGGAAATAAATTCTGACCCCCAGTTCAATACAATTACCGCACCTGACTCTGCTACTTAATGATTCTTTCTTAAGAGGGATTCGAGGTGCACACTTTGAACCAGCACTCCATAGAAATCCATCTCCTTGTCTGCAGACATTTCCATCTAATACGCAGAACAAAAACTGGTCATTGTTTTTGAACAGCTAATTAATCAAGCTGATTATGTGCCTCTTGCAAGAGTTATGTGCCAGTTTTTTTCTCTAATTCCAACCATGTGTTTCTGGGAATTATAAATTAGCCATACATGGCTACTCCAGGACTAGGATGCTTATCTTTCCTTCGCCGCTTGGTGAGTGGCCCGTGGTTTATCCATTTAGGGAAAAAGCAGCAGGTTCACTTTAATGGTCCCACGTTCCTTGTGCTCCCCCCCACCCCTCTTTTTAGCAGAAAAGACTCAGTTCTTCTGGGTATGGATGAGAATGCGACTCGCTCCCCCTCTGCTCCATTCCCAGCTATTACAGTTTGTGATCTTCCGTGGTTATATGAGTGCAGCGCAGCTTCAAAATCATCACTTGATGCTTGGTCCTGAAAATAATAGGGTCGATTTACTTAAGAAAACTCACTCGCCTTCCTCTTTATTCCCATATATTGTCCGTTAAAGCACATGAACTTCTCTCTTGCTCATTCCTTGAATCTATATGCTGCCCCCCCCCCCATTTCTTTTACTCCCCCACTACTCTTTTTAGTAGGAAAGACTGGGTTTTTCTGGGTATGAATAAGTATGATACTTATTCCCCTTCTGTTTTATTTCCAACTATTACAGTTTGTGATCTTCTGTGGTTATATGAGTTCAGTGCAGCATAGAAATCCTCATATGGTGGTTGGTCTTGAAGATAATGGGGTTGATTTACAAAAGAAAACTCACTCCCCTTCAGCTTTATTCCTAAATAGTGTCCCTTGAAGTACTGGTAGTTCTCCTTTTGCTCATCCCTTCATTTTATACAGTAAAGGAACCTATGACGATGGAAATTTAGAAGCTGTTACTACTTGTTTTTGAAGATGCTCCAAGGCTAGCGTGGTTATCTTTCCTTCACCGCTTGGTGACTCGCCTGGGGTTTACCCATTTAGGAAAAATGCAGCAGGTTCACGTTAATAGCCCCACGTTCCTTGTGCTCCCCCCACCACCATACCCAGACTGGGTTCTTCTGGGTATGGATGAACATGTGACTCACTTCCTTTCTGCTCCATTCCCATCTGTTCCAGTTTGTGATCTTCTGTGGTTATATGAGTGCAGTGCAGCTTAGAAATCATCACACGGCGCTTAGTCTTTAAGATAATGGGGTTAATTCACTAAAGAAAACTGACTCACCTACCTTCTTTTTTCGACCATATATTGTCCCTTAAAGCACAGGAACTTCTTGCTCATCTACTCAATTTAGATTATAAAGGAATCCCTCACAAGATACAGAAGCTGTTACCACTGACTTGTTTTTGAAGGTGTTCCAAGGCTAGCATGCTTATGTTTTCTTCACCACTTGGTGGGTCGCCTGTGGTTTACCCATTTGGGAAAAAGCAGCAGGTTTACTTTAATGGCCCTACATTCCTTGTGCTTCCCCACCAGTCTTTTTTTTAGCAGAAATGATTGGTTTCTTCTGGGTATGGGTGAAGACATGACTCGCTCACCTTCTGCTCCATTTCAATCTGTTCAAGTTTGTTATCTTCCGTGGTTATATGAGTGCAGTGCAGCTTAGAAATCATCACACGGCGCTTAGTCTTTAAGATAATGGGGTTAATTCACTAAAGAAAACTCACTCACCTTCCTTCTTTTTTCGACCATATATTGGCCCTTAAAGCACTGGAACTTATTCCTTGTGCTTCCCCACCAGTCCTTTTTTAGCAGAAATGATTGGGTTTTTCTGGGTATGGGTGAAGACATGACTCGCTCACCTTCTGCTCCATTTCAATCTGTTCAAGTTTGTTATCTTCCGTGGTTATATGAGTGCAGTGCAGCCTAGAAATCATCACTTGGTGGTTGGTCTTGAAGATAATGGAGTCAATTTACTAAAGAAAACTCACTCCCCTTCCTCTTTATTCCCACATATTGCCCCCTAAAGCACAGGAACTTCTCTCTTGCTCATCCTTTCAAGTTATGTCACCCACCATTTGTTTTGCTCCCCACCACTTTTTTTTAGCAGAAAAGACTGGGTTTTTCAGGATACACGACTCACTCCCCTTCTGCTCCATTCCCATCTGTTCCAGTGTGTTATCTTCAGTGGTTAAATGAGTGCAGTGCTGCATAGAAATCATCACATGGTGCTTAATCTGGAAGATAATGGGGTCAATTTACCAAAGAAAACTCACTCATCTTCCTCTTTATTCCCATATATTGTCCCTTGAAGCACAGGTAGTTCTCCCTTGCCCTTCAATTCACATGGTAAAGGAACCTATCACAACGGAAATATAGACACTCTTACTGCTGACTTGTTTTTGAAGATGCTCCAAGGCTAGCATGCTTACTGTTCCTTCAACGCTTTTTGAGTCGCCTGTGGTTTACCCATTTAGGAAAACCCAGCAGGTTCACTTTAATGGTCCCACATTCCTTGTGCTCCCCCACTACATTTTCTAGCAGAAAAGACTGGCTAGCATGGTTATCTTTCCTTCACCACTTGGCGAGTCACCCTTGATTCACCCATTTGGGAAAAAGCAGCAGGTTCACTTTAATGGCCCCACGTGCCTTGTGCTCCGTCACCACCCCTTTTATCAGAAAAGACTGGGTCCTTCTAAGTATGGATGAAGATGTGACTCACTCCCCTTCTGCTCCATTCCCATCTGTTCCAGTTTGTGATTTTCCGTGTTATATGAGGGCAGTGCAGCTTAGAATTCATAATATGGTGGTTGGCCTTGAAGATAACGGGGTCCAGGGTAAATTTTTTTCTAAAGAAAACTCACTCAACTTCCTCTTTATTCCTTTATATTGTCCCTTGAAGCACAGGTAGTTCTCCCTTGCTCATCCGTTCAATTTTTATGGTAAAGGAACCTATGACTATGAAAATATAGAAGCTGTTACTGCTGACTTGTTTTTGAACGTGCTCCAGGACTAACGTGCTTATGTTGTCTTCACCACTTGATGATTCACCTGTGGTTTACCCATTTAGGAAAACCCAGCAGGTTCACTTTTATGGCCCCACCAATCCTTCTGCTCCCCCACCACTTATTTTAGCAGAAAAGACTGGGTTCTTCTGGGTATGGATGAACATGTGACTCACTCCCCTTCTGCTCCATTTCCATGTGATCCAGTTTGTGATCTTCCGTGGTTAAATGAGCGTAGTGCAGCATGGAAATCATCACATGGTGCTTGATCTTGAAGATAATGGGGCCAATTTACCAAAGAAAACTCACTCATCTTCCTCTTTATTCCCATATATTGTCCCTTGAAGCACAGGTAGTTCTCCCTTGCCCTTCAATTTATATGGTAAAGGAACCTATCATGATGGGAATATAGAAATTCTCACTGCTGGCTTGTTTTTTGAAGATGCTCCAAGGCTAGCATGCTTACCTTTCCTTCACCACTTGTTGAGTCGCTTGTGGTTTACCCCTTTAGGAAAACCCAGCAGGTTCACTTTAATGGTCTCACATTCCTTGTGCTCCCCCCACCACATTTTCTTGCAGAAAAGACTGGCTAGCAAGGTTATCTTTCCTTCACCACTTGGTGAGTCACCCGTGGTTTACCCATTTGGGAAAAAGCAGCAGGTTCACTTTAAATACAAAAGTCCCACCCCACTTTTTAGAAGAAAAGACTGGGTTCTTCTGGGTATGGATGAACATGTGACTCACTCCCCTTCTGCTCCATTCCCATCTGTTCCAGTTTGAGATATTCCATGGTTAAATGAGTGCAGTGCAGCCTTAGAAATCATCACATGGTGGTTGGTCTTGAAGATTATGGGGTCGATTTACTAAAGAAAGCTCACTCCCCTTCCTCTTTATTCCGACATATTGTCCCTTAAAGCACAGGAACTTCTCTCTTGCTCATCTCCTCAACCTATATGGTAAAGGAACCCCTCACGATGGAAATATAGAAGCTGTCACTGCTGACTTGTTTTTGAAGGTGCTCCACAACTAGCATACTTATCTTTCCTTCACCACTCCATTGCCAACTATTACCGTTTATGATCTTCAGTGGTTATATGAGCGCAGTGCAGCACAGAAACCACCACATGGTGTTTGGTCTTGAAGATAATGGGATTCATTTACTAAAGAAAACTCACTCTGCTTCTTTATTCCCATATATTGTCGCTTAAAGCACCTCTTACGATGGAAGCTGTTACTGCTAACTTGTTTTTGAAGGTGTTCGAGGACCAAGCATGCTTATCTTTCCTTCACCGCTTGGTAAGTCACTGGCCGAACACAAGTATGAGTCTTTCTGATGTCGGGGTGGGATCCCTAATATGCACATGCTTAATCTGGGTGAGCAGTTTACAAAGTAGTGAAAAAAGGATATAGAAGAATGCCCAAGAGCATGCACCTTCAAAAGAAAGTTAGAAATGGCAGCCTCTATATTTATTGCTAGACCCCTTTAAGATAAGGATTAGGGTTGGGTACGAATATTATGGCTGTCTCATGTTCTTGGACAGAATTCCATTGTTTATTGCCTGGCTGCCTCTTCCAAACTCTTTTGATAAAGTAGAACACATTCATAGCATGGAAAATACATATTACATGATAAATTACCCAACAGTTACCCAAATGTTTCTTGAAGGAACTTTGGCACTATTCTAGAGATTATAGTTTATTGGTGGTATTATGCCAGATAACACCTGCCAATAATTTATCTCTATTTCTTACTCTCAATTTTCTTCCATTGACTAAGTGTGTGAGTATGATTGTGGAATGAGCGAGTGACGAGGTTATATTCTTGTTTTTTTTTTCTAATCTTAGTCTAGTGATTCTTAATTTTTATATGTGTGATGAGGACATAGTGACTGTTAGTTTAGGTTATAAAGTCTGTAAAAGAAAAAATATATATACTGCGTTCTGTCGGGTTGAGGTCAGGACAGTCAAGTTCCTCCACCCCAAACTCGCTCATCCATGTCTTTATGGACCTTGCTTTGTGCACTGGTCCAAATCATTTGGTGGAGGGCGGATTATGGTGCTTTGTTTTTCAGGGGTTGGGTTTGGCCCCTTAGTTCCAGTGAAGGGAACTCTTAAGGCGTCAGCATACCAAGACATTTTGGACAATTTCATGCTCTAAACTTTGTGGGAACAGTTTGGGGACGGCCCCTTCCTGTTCCAACATGACTGCCCACCAGTGCACAAAGCAAGGTCCATAAAGGTCCAAACTCGCTCATCTATATCTTAATGGACCTTGCTTTGTGCACTGGTGCGCAGTCATGTTGGAACAGGAAGGGGCCGTTCACACAAGGTCACAAGGTCACACAAGCGATCATCCACTCTAAAATAGAGGCAATTATATCTGATAAGGTAGCCAAATTCGAAGCCCTTTGGTCCCCTTGGGTGACACACTTTCCCCCACCCAATTTTGATGAATCCCTTTTACTCCCATAAGAGGCATCCTCACCAACGTATCTCTAGACCAACCTGCCTACTACTAGCTAACAAAACCTAGGACCTCACACCTACCCTCACCCTCTCCACTCTCCCCCACCAATCTTCTCTTTCCCCCCTCTTTACCCTATTCTAAATATCTAAATATTTCATCTTCCAAATATCCTACCTCGCCGTTCCTGTAGGTAGTTGTCATTTTACAACTCATTGCTATAGTTGAACCTATCGCCAGGTCAAGCTTTCTGCATTGTTTAACCTTCAAAGTATGTTTCTCTTATTATACGGTTGCTTTACAGTTAAAGCGGTTGTATACCCGCGTTTTTTTTTTTTTTTTCCTATACCTGCAAGGGAAAAGGCATAATGAGCTAGTATGCACCGCATACTAGCTCATTATGATATACTTACCTTAGAACGAGGCGCCGGCATCTCATCCTGTCCACGCCGAGGGAGCTGACATCTCCCCTCGGCGTGTCTTCCGGGTATCGCGGCTCCGGCACTGTGAGTGGCCGGAGCCGCGATGTCGTCACTCCCGCGCATGCGCACAGGAGACTTCTGCCCGGCAAGCTCCGGAGTTTGCCGGGCTGTCAGCCGAGAATCCCCTGTGCGCATGCGCCGCTGGAGTCAGCGGCTCATTGCGAGGGGAATATCTCCTAAACCGTATAGGTTTAGGAGATATTTTTTTTACCTACAGGTAAGCCTTATTATAGGCTTACCTGTAGGTAAAAGTTAACAAAAAGGGTATACAACCACTTTAACAACAATATTCTATACACATCAGCTTATTGGTTCTCTGGGATTTCATGCCTAGACTGAACAACCTTCTCCTTGCTCGCTGATGTTGGCTTTTCTAATGTTCCTACCGCAAGTTTAGCCCATACTTGGACATTGGTTTGTCTTCACACCACCGCACTCATTTCTATGCACTTAGTCATCCTCACAAAACTTCTGACATCTCAGGTGGGATGAGTTGTCCTCCCCCCCGTGACACAGTGAGTCCCCAATTGGGGTGTCTGGGGGCGCTAGACGATGACCCTACCTTCTGCTTAACTCTCAGGATAGACTACATTGAGCCCACATGTTTCCTACAATGGTTTTGCCAATCACACACTTTCATGCAAGCTTGTTTATAATGATCCAATGTATGGCTAACATTGTTTCTCTTCTGTATTGTCTTTACTCAAACTTTAATAAAAACAAGAAAATGCTGAAAATCATTTCTAGGTTTAGATGCCCAAAAATGTTACATTGATACAAACGTCAGTGAAACGTATATATCTTTAAAGGAGTAAAAAGAAGGAACAGAAGACTAGAGGAAGGAGAAGGAATGATACCAGCCAGTGAATATTGGTAAGAGAGAGATCACAATTGGTTCAGGAAGCAGAGTCTTGGGGGGGGGGGGGGGGGTTAAGGAAGAAATGGGGGTCCCAAGGACCTGGCCAGAAGATCCCAACTCCCACAACCTGTTAGTTTTTCGAAGTGAAAGTAGAGAATGGTTAAGGTTGAGGTCACAAGTATATTCTAGCCAAGGGGAACGTTCAAAAATTTGGGTAAAATTGTAGTATTTCAAAATAAGAGTAGAGAGTTGTTAAAGCGGTTGTATACCGCTGGACGTTTTTTTTGTTTTTTTTCTTCTTCCTGCAAGGTAAAGTCATAATGTGCTGGTATGCATCGCATACTAGCACATTATGTGAAACTTACCTTAAAACAAAGCTGTTCCAGCACCGCAATGTCAGCGCTGCAGCCGCTTCCATCTTCGCACGTCTTGCTTCCGGGTTTGCGGGCTTCGGCTCTGTAACTGCCGGGAGCCGCGATGATGTCACTCCCGTGCATATGCGTGGGAGCCACCGGTCACGGCACAGGGCTCAGAAAGGAACAGCAAGGGTAGCCGTTCCTTTAGAGCGCATGCGCCAGTGATATCACTGGCTGCATGTAATGTAAATATCTCCTAAACTGCGCACGTTTAGGAGATATTTACGCTACCTATAGCTAAGCCTTATTATAGGGCTTTCATATAGGTAAATGTCAGCAGAGGAAGTTCGCTTCCTCTTTAAGGTTGAGGTCATAAGTATATTCTAGCCACTGGGAACCAAACTTTCAAAAATTTGGGTGAAATTTTAGTATTTTCAAAGTGAGAATAGAGAGTGGTTGAGGTTGAAGAGATCACCAGTATATTCTAGCCATGGGTACCAATTTTTCAAAAATCTGGGGTGAGAGTTTCCTTTGAACAATAATCCATTGCCTTACCTCCATAAGGTTCAAATAGTGTGATCTCCAGGCTATAGCTTGTCAGGGCTGGGCTCAGCCCTTCCTTCTCTGAGTTGGCCACTCAGCTGTCGGCTAATTGCCAGCTCCTATCTCTCCACAGTGACTCACCTGTTGATGATGTCCTGCTCGTCAGTCCTGCCTACTTAAGCCGTCCAGCCCAGATGATCTCTGCCTTCACTTTGGTCACATCTCTAGAGACGCTCTCCTGTGTTCCTGTTAAAGACTTGCTTGGCTGACATTCTTTCTGACTCCAGATCCTGCTTGCTGTTCTACTACGCTGATCTCTGGCTCCCTTTTGGCTTGTCTGACTATCCGTTCCCGTTCCTGAACTCTGGCTATGTTTTGACTACGTTTACTCGGTTTACCTTTTTGTTATTATTATTAAACAAGTGAGATTTAACTGTACTTCTGTCTCAGTCTGATTCATGGTTTCTGACATAGCTATAGTTTGATGGGTGGCTGGAAAGAAAAAGGTTGTCGGCTTCTGTTTATTAGTGGTAAGGTCAGAGACGGGTCTCTGAAGTTGTGCTTTCCAAGGTGAAAGAATGTATTTTTATCATGGGCAGTGGTAAAATATCAACGTTATGGCCACCAGATGGAGCTGAGGAGCACAAGGATTAAATACGTCTTGGTAACAAGAGAAGCAAATGGGGTTTGATTCGCTAAAACTGGTGATTGCAAAATCTGGTGCAGCTGTACATGGCAGCCAATCAGCTTCTAACTTCGGCTTGTTCAATTAAGCTTTGGCAATAAAACCTGGAAGCTGATTGGTTTCTATGCAGAGCTGCACCACATTTTGCACCCTAAAGTTTTATAACAATGGTTACACTCATTTGCTAACTCCCTCTAGCGTTCCCTGGAATTGTTACATTGCTTCTCTTGCTTCTAAGACTCCTGTGCTCCTCAGCCCCATCTAGTGGTCATAATGCAGCATTTTACTACTGACCATAATAAATAAAAGAACATTCATTCAGAAGAGAAGATCGCCTAAAGGATATTCGTCTGGAACAATGTAAATATTATTTTTTTTTCTAAATAGACCCATTTAACCACGTCCCGCCCGCCCTATAGCAAAATAACGGGCGCAAGGTGGCTCTCTTGTTCTGGGAGGACGTCATATGACGCGGTCCCACCACTCTCGCCAGACTTAGGCGGGTGATAGACGGTGCTCTGTGTTCCTGGGACACGGCGCATCCCCAATCTCAGTAAAGAGCCAATAACGAGCCTCTTTAACCATGTGATCAGCTGCGTCCAATCACAGCTGATCACATGTAAACAAGGAAATGCCGGTTATCGTTTCTCCTCGCCTCACACGGACAGCGTGTCAGGAGAGGGAGTCGGGGCAAACCGCGCTCTGTGTGTCTTATGGACACATACAGCCGGCTCAGGAGTGAGCACGTATGAGGGCCCCCATAGCAAGCGACTATGTAGGGGGAGGAGCCTGGAGCACCGGTGGGGGAGCTAAGTGTAACATGTTTGTTATTTAACCACTTCCGGACTCTCGCACGCCGATATAATTCCTTACTTTGAAGGGGGATATCGTTGTTATGGCAGCAGCTAGCAGCTTTCTTCTTCTTCCTCTTTCCGATAAGAGTGGTCTCTGCGGCGGATTCGCCGCAAGATCACTTTTTTCTGTGGCGGGAGAGGGTCGCCCCCGCCGCTCTCCGGTGCTTTCCGCCGCTTACCGGGGCCATCGGCAGCGATCGGATCTTCACCCTGGCTTGGCATGGAGACGAGTAAGGGGAAAATGACCCCCACCCGTCTCCATAACAATGCAGGGCGGAAGTGACGTCAAAACGTCACGTCCGCCCATAGCTCTTACAGGACCATTTAAAAAAAATTTTTTTTTTAAATGACAAATTTTTTTATTACATTTTTTTATTGCATTTAAGTGTAAATATGAGATGTGAGGTCTTTTTGGCCCCCAGATCTCATATCTAATGCCGCGTACACACGAGCGGACTTTACGGCGGACTTTGCCCGGCGGATTTTTCGACGTACTTTCCGACGGACTTTCTGAATGAACGGACTTGCCTACACACAATCCACCAAAGTCCGTCGAATTCGTACGTGATGACGTACGACCGGACTAAAACAAGGAAGTTCATAGCCAGTAGCCAATAGCTGCCCTAGCGTGGCTTTTTAGTCCGTCGAACTAGCATACAGACGGCGGACTTTTCGACCGGACTCGATTTCAACGGATAAATTTTAAACAAGTTTCAAATCTAATTCCGTCCAACTTTTGAGAAAACAAAGTCCACTGGAGCCCACACACATCGAATTGTCCGACGAAATCCAGTCCGCCGGGCAAAGTCCGCCGTAAAGTCCGCTCGTGTGTACGCGGCATTAGAGGTCCTGTCATGCTTTTTTTCTATTACAAGGGATGTTTAGATTCCTTGTAATAGGAATAAAAGTGACAGATTTTTTTTTTTAAAACAGTGTAAAAAGAAAAAAGAAAAGGTAAAATATATAAGAAAAAAATAAAATTTTAAATGTGCCCCGTCCCGCCGAGCTGGCGTGCAGAAGCGAACGCATACGTGAGCAGCGCCCGCGTATGAAAACGGTGTTCAAACCACACATGTGAGATATCGCCGCGATCGTTAGAGCGAGAGCAATAATTCCAGCCCTAAACCTCCTCTGTAACTCAAAACATGCAACCTGTAGAATTTTTTTAAACGTCGCCTATGGAGATTTGTAAGGGTAAAAGTTTGTCGCCATTCCACGAGCGGACGCAGTTTTAAAGCGTGACATGTAGGGTATCAATTTACTCGGTGTAACATTATCTTTCACAATATAAAAAAAAAATGGGCTAACTTTACTGTTGTCTTATTTTTTAATTAAAAAAAAGTGTATTTTCCCCCCAAAAAAGTGCGCTTGTAAGACCGATACGCAAATACGGTGTGATAGAAAGTATTGCAACAACCGCCATTTTATTCTCTAGGGTGTTAGAAAAAAAATGTATAATTTTTGGGGGTTCTAAGTAATTTTCTAGAAAAAAAAACAGTTTTTAAAACAACAAATCTCAGAAGGAGGCTCGGTCATTAAGTGGTTAAAAAAAACAAAAAAAAAACAATATTCACAATAACTTTGGAAACAAAGTTGCCATCTGCCTGTGTGTTCTCCAAGCAGATACGAGGTTCTCTTCAATCTCAGACCAATATAAAGCAATAGTGAACGATGCCCAGAGTGCGGACTTGCCTTCGCTTTGGTTTGCTACATTTTATTTCTTGAACTTTTTCGAAATGTTTTTTTTTTTTTTTCACTTCTTTTCTGTAACTCACTTTTCAGATCTTCCTGGAATCTGAAGGATTTGAATGGCTCCATCCCGAAGGCTCTTTGATGTTGTTTTGCGTGAAACGTTTTCATTTCATTGGTAGTCAGCACATATCACACACAAATTCCCTCTGACTTCCAAAATTATTTCAGCTGATCCAAGCCTCTGCCCCATAAATGAATTCAGGATGTACGGGGCCGGAGTGATGAGGGACGGATTATTGAACGGCGTGTTTAAACGTTCCCGATTGAAACGTTTATGAAATCCGTACACACAAGGCTGCCGAGCTGAAATGTGACAACAGTTGGACTAAACATTTCTTAGATTTCCCCTTTTTTGGTCAATTGCCTGACGTGAGCCTCGACTGACTTTTCAACAGTCGGAAAAGTGTTCGCTGTCCGCAAACCAAAATCAGTTTAGCGAGGACCGTCTGAAGGTTCCACCCCAGTGAATGCGCATTGCTAAGCACTGAAATGCGTTCATTCGGCGCTGCGCCCCTTGCCCAAGGCTGTTTTTCTCCGTAGAGCACCAGGCCACCTCCAGGTAACGGCGAATGATAATCATTTTTGGTCAAATTCACTTACAGTTGAGCTTTTTACAAATGTTTTATAGATGACTAAGGACTCCAAGAGCACTATGGGTTATCCAAAGGGGAGCACAGTAGCAGTTAATTCTCTCCTGTAACAATATATTTTATTGACACCTTATAGGGGGTCCTGCAGAGGGGGGCCGCAGTAGGGTAAGTCACTGCTCTGATTCAATTCTTTTACTTGTGTTTTAAAAATTCAGCTCCATAAGCGGGCTTAAAAAAGAAGTACAGTAAAACCTTGGTTTGAGAGTAACTTGGTTTGAGAGCGTTTTGCAAGACAAGCTAAATTTTTAAATACATTTTGACTTTGTATACGAGTAGCGTCATGTCACCACTGAGTATAACAGAGAAGAGAGGTACCTCTAAGTGTAACAATATGGTTGCATTTAATGAAGGTACAACATTCAGCAACTCACATGGCTGATGAGGCACATCTAAATATGCAGGCATCAGGGGTAAAGATGTCCACATAGACCACCCTCCGCACTGCCATCGGCGTCGTCCCTTCCACGCTGCGCTCCACGAGCGGTTCAAGCCTCACTTTCAGATCGCTCTACTGCAGGGTAGTCTTCCCGGTCACGATTGCAGACTGAGAGCGGTGAAAGCCGGCGGTGCGGGGGATGGTCTATGTGAACATCTTTACCCCGGATGCCTGCATACTTAGATGTGCCTGTTTTAATAATCAACCATGCGAGTTGCTAAATGTTGTACCTTCATTAAATGTAACCATATTGCTACACTTAGAGGCGCCTCTCTTCTCTTTTATACTCTGGAGCTCCTGCTGGATTTTGCTTCTAATGCCCTTGTGGAGGCTTCCATTTGTGGATGGACATTTTATGGTTACACAACCAATCACATCGCTATAATCTTTTTATATGGACTATAAACTGAAGGACTTATGAATAAATGGTTGTGGAACGAATCATCTGAGTTTCCATTATTTCTTATGGGGAAATTCGCTTTGATATACAAGTGCCTTGGATTACAAGCATGTTTCTGGAATGAATTCTGCTCGCAATGCAAGGTTTTACTGTGAAGGTTATTTTGTTTTCCAAAATAATACTTACCTTGCTGGATGCAGCATCAGTCCGCTGCTGTATCTCTTCTCTCCCCCCCCCCCCCCCCGTGCCTCTAAGACGGAGAACCGAGCGATCTAACGCTGCAGATCGCTCGGTTTTCTCACAGCTCCCCCACCGTCAGTCACCAGCTCTCTGCTCTGCCCCCACTTCGCTCACTGGAGTGCTGGTCTGTGGAGGGGGGGCGGGAGCGTCCGGCTCAGGCTCTCAGCGGCTCCCGGCTTTCAATATCATTGCCAAAATTTCACCATTTCTGCCAGTGGATGCAAACTTTTGAGCACAACTGTACCAACAAAAAGGCACTCAAGGCCCCCCCCCCCCCCCCCTGCAACCTGCAACTCCATTATAAGTCTTGGGGAGGGAGAGAAGGAGCAGTATTATTATATTATTATTATTATACAGGATTTATATAGCGCCAACAGTTTGCGCAGTTCTTTACAACATGGGGGCAGACAGTACACTTACAATACAAATCAATACAGGAGGGATCAGAGGGCCCTGCTCGTTAGAGCTTACAATCTAGAAGGGAGGGTCAAGTGGAAACAAAAGGTAATACCTGTGGGGGATGAGCTGATGGAGAAAATGAAAATAAAGTTGTTAGGTGTGGGTAGGATAGGCTTCTCTGAAGAGAAGGGTTTTCAGGGATCGTCTAAAAGCCAATAGAGTAGGAGATAATCGGACAGATTGGGGTAAGGAGTTCCATAGGATTGGAGAGGCTCTGGAAAAGTCCTGAAGGCGGATATGGGAAGAGGTGATGAGGGAGCTAGAGAGCAGGAGGTCTTGAGAGGAACGAAGAGAGCGAGTAGGTTGGTATTTAGAGACTGGGCTAGTGATTTTGCCTGGGGCATAATTGTAGATGGCTTTGTAGGTAGTTGTTAGTATTTTGAATTTAATTCTTTTGGCCGACCAGAAGAAGGAGGGATCGACAGAGAGGAGTAGCAGAGACAGAGCGATTGGTAAGGTGGATGAGTCTGGCAGCGGCATTCATAATGGAATGAAGAGGTGATAGACTATGAAGGGGATAAGCCAATGAGAAGGGAGTTGCAGTAGTCGAGGTGAGAGATGACCAGCGAGTGAATTAAGAGCTTTGTTGTGTCATTGGTTAAAAAGGGGCATATTTTGGAGATGTTGCGGAGGTTGAGGCGGCAGGATTTGGACAGTGATTGGACGTGTTGCCTAAAGAAGAGTTCAGAGTCCAGGACCACACCTAGAACCTTGGCATGTGGGGGTGGGCTTATAGTTGTGCCATCGATTTTGACAGAGAGATCAGGGGAAGGGGCATATGGGGGAGTATTGCAATCTTTGAGGTAAGTTCCACTTTAAGTTTGCTTTAAGGGCCAGAGTGATCTGGGAAAGGTAGGGGGTTTTAGGGTGGGGGAGGCAAAAAGTGGAGAGGCACTTAGAGTTAGGGTTAAAGTTCGTAGGTCAAAGGTCAGTTGGGGTTAGGGTTAGAACTTAGGGTTGGGGTTGTGGTTAGGGTTAGAACTTAGGGTTGGGGTTGTGGTTGTGGTTAGGGTTAGAACTTAGGGTTGGGGTTGGGGTTGGGCTTAGGGTTAGAACTTAGGGTTGGGATTGGGGTTGGGGTTGGGGTTAGGGTTAGAACTTAGGGTTGGGGTTGTGGTTGTGGTTAGGGTTAGAACTTAGGGTTGGGGTTGAGGTTGGGGTTAGGGTTAGAACTTAGGGTTGGGGTTGTGGTTGGGGTTAGGGTTAGAACTTAGGGTTGGGGTTGTGGTTGGGGTTAGGGTTAGAACTTAGGGTTTGGATTGGGGTTGGGGTTAGGGTTAGAACTTAGGGTTGGGGTTGTGGTTGGGGTTAGGGTTAGAACTTAGGGTTGGGATTGTGGTTGGGGTTAGGGTTAGAACTTAGGGTTGGGGTTGTGGTTGGGGTTAGGGTTAGAACTTAGGGTTGGGGTTGGGGTTAGGGTTAGGGTTAGGGTTTCCCTTTGAAGAACAAGGTTAGGAGTCAGGGATTGGAATAGGGACCTCCTCCAAAGGTCAAAGGTCAGTAGGCATGTCACCCAGAGGTCAAAGGTCAAGAGGCGTGGCTGACCCACCCCCACCAAAGTGTTCCACCTACCCAAACTAAGTCGGGGAATGAACAAGTCTTTGAAAGCATGCCAGAGTTGCAGGAAATGATGTTCTCGTGTATCTTCTGGAGGGACCCGTCGGTGCACACCCGCCTCTCTCATAGAACAGAAATAGCCATTTTGTAGGCCGGAGCAATATTTCGGAATGGCCTTTCAGCTCACTAGAAGCCGGGGGTGTCACCGTGGCATGAAGGTCATCGGATTAATGCAATGCTAATCGCTGGTAGATTGATATGCTGAATATGGGTTCAACCCAAAAAAATAAAAAGAAAAGAAAGAAGACTAGCTGAATCGGCTTTGTATGTGTGACAGGTACACTTAATGCTCCTGGATTTAGTGCTGCTGACAGGTCAGATTGGTGCTGTCAAAAGTTAATTAG
Organism: Lithobates septentrionalis; assembly: GCA_037952835.1. Classification (NCBI taxonomy): domain Eukaryota; kingdom Metazoa; phylum Chordata; class Amphibia; order Anura; family Ranidae; genus Lithobates; species Lithobates septentrionalis. The sequence goes on from JBBDGP010004386.1 coordinate 44,928, forward strand.
TTATGGCCTCTCGCTGTTGGCCCCACTTTCTTGCAATGGGTTAAATATAAATTTGGCCGCCTCGCACCTGGTTGTAAAAGCTTTTCAATGTCCCCACAACTCATTAATCATCCTGTGACAGGCTGGAATTGGCTCGGGAAGTGTCCGCCTGAGATATTCACCTCCTCAGTCTAAATGACTGCATGACAAGTGGGGCTTTGAACTGGAGTTCTTACCAGACAAGGTGATAAAACAGAAGGACAGCTGTTCCATTCATTTAGCTGTAACAGCTTCTGCGCCATCGCAGGACTTCCAATAAAAGAGAGAGAGAGGTAGAGGCAGGCCTGGATCCCGCTCAGCTAGGGGCTCATGCGGCAATGGGTGCCATCTAATCTCCATTCTTACTTTCATTTGCATGATGCCATTACCAAGACAAATTAATTGTTCTAATATAATTCGTTATATAGAAACTGGAAAAAAAAATCGGATGTGCTATGGAGCCTGTAGATACCACCACACATATCTAAAACCAATGGTGGGGGTCCGCAAACAAGTGCATGGAAATGTTTGTGTAGAATTCCCAGTTGGCTATCATGATATAAGGAGATGGTATGGCATTTAGTACAATTTGGAAAATATACACTGTGTGTATATATATATATATATATATATATATATATATATATATATATATATTATACAGTATACAATATTGTCAATAGTATTGGGACGCCTGCCTTTACACACACATGACCTCTAATGACATCCCAGTCTTAGTCCGTAGGGTTCAATATTGAGTTGGCTCCGCCCTTTGCAGCTATAACAGCTTCAACTCTTCTGGGAAGACCGTCTATAGGAGACCTATGTGTACTTGGTACACTGCTACATGCCCTTTACATCCTCATTTATGTGAGTTCTTTTTCAAAATAATAAATTGTTTTTAACCTATACTGCACTTAGATGGGCACTACCCTTTTCCCACACCTCCCAACATTTTGAGATGGGAATGAGGGACATCTACTAACAAACATATGTAGGAATAGGACACGCCCCCTGCCACACCCTCTTAAAGGAGAATTAACCAAAAAAAAAGGTTAATTAAATCCACAAGGACTTTTTTTTTACCACTACTATTCCTTTATATTGGCTTTTAAAATGTTTGGGGATGGTCCCCTCCTATTCCAACATGACTGTGCACCAGTGCACAAAGCAAGGTCTATAAAGACATAGGTGAGCAAGTTTGGGGGTGGAGGAACTTGACTGGCCTGCACAGAGTCCTGACCTCAACCCGATAGAACACCTTCGGGACTGCTCTGCGGCCCAGTCTCCGATGAGAGGGGATCATGCTCTGCTTCAGTATGTCACAGTACATGTTGGCATTCATGGTTCCCTCAATGATCTGTAGCCCCCCAGTGCCGGCAGCACTCATGCAGCCCCAGACCATGACACTCCCACCACCATGCTTGGCTGTAGACAAGACACACTTGTCTTTGTCCTCCTCACCTGGTTGTCGCCACACACGCTTCTCACCATCTGAACCAAATAAGTTTGAGGATGTCCCACAGATGCTCAATAAGGTTTAGGTCTGGAGACACTATTGATCATCTGTGGGGCATCCTCAAACAGAAGGTGGAGGAGCGCAAGGTCTCTAACATCCACCAGCTCTGTGATGTCATCATGGGGGAGGGGAAGAGGACTCCAGTGACAACCTGTGAAGCTCTGGTGACCTCCATGTCCAAGAGGGTTAAGGCAGTGCTGGAAAATAATGGTGGCCACACAAAATATTGACACTTTGGGCCCAATTTGGACATTTTCACTTAGGGGTGTACTGACTTTTGTTGCCAGCGGTTTAGACATTAATGGCAGTGTGTTTACACTGTTATACAAGCTGTACACTCACTACTTTACATTGTAGCAAAGTGTCATTTCTTCAGTGTTGTCACATGAAAAGGTAGAATAAAATATTTACAAAAATGTGAGGGGTGTACTTACTTTTGTGAGATACTGTATATATAACAAAAAAAAATAACAATAATGAAAACAAAAATCACAGAACAATTCATAACAAACCAATACTTTGTGACAGCGCTGGACTGATTTAAGGCTTGAGGTTGGTAGATGTACTATTGCATCGATTTTCTTTCCAAGGGGGCAAGTATCCAAGGAAGGTGGATTGTAGATGGATTCTAATGAGGTCTATGTCTACTACCTGTCTGGTAGCGATGGTAATGGTGCTCTGAAAATCTTTTCGATGGGTACAGAGGTTCTCCTGGTGCAAAAGTTCACCACACTTGAGGGTGTATTTAAGATGTCTGTTGAAGGCCGGGATTGAGACCCTTTATAAGCTATTCTATCTTCTTCTAGGAGAGTGGCAGCATGTCCATGCCAATTACACGCCTGTTCCAATGACCTCTCTGCTTCCAGGTCTGGTCCCATCACATATATATGTTTACAGACTTGAGGAAAGGAGAGGCAACTCCACTATGTACAGACATCTGTCATCTCAATAAGGCCAGGTGACCAGCAGAGAAATCCCTCAAACGCCACCCACACCACAGAGGAGAATTCCATCCACGCCACCGAAGAGAATTCAACCCAGACCACCAAGAAGAATTCAAACAACACCAATGAGACCTCCACCCACACCACTGTGGACAATTAAACCCACACCACCAAGGAGACCTCCACCCCCCCCCCCCCACCCCATAGTTTCATGTTGTCAATCATTTTTCACAAATTTCAATGGATCACTCGGCAAGAGTGACACCATTGTCTGAAATAAGGCCTGAACTAGTAATGTCTTGGATGCATGCGCAATCTTCTGTGTATACGGTGCCCAACAAGTGCCCCCAAGGAACACACTAAAAAGAAATAAAAACTACTTCCTTATCTTGACTAATTCATACTTCCAGGTCTGTTCCCATCACATCCATGCTTACAACCCCGAGGAAAGGGAAGACATTTCCACGAAATCACGTTGGCCCTACCCTGTTTCCCCGAAAATAAGACCTAGCGTGATTGTCGGTGATGGCTGCAATATAAGCCCTACCCCCCAAATAAGCCCTAGTTAAAGTCCTTGTAGGTCTTATTTTCAGGGTAGGGCTTATTTTCGGGGAAACAGAGTAAGGCTTATTTGGGGGGTAGTGCTTATATTGCAGCCATCACTGACAATCACGCTAGGTCTTATTTTCGGGGAAACAGGGTACCTGTTAACTGTGAACTATTACCTTCAATAAACTTCCTCAATATACTCTTGAGTGTGGTGAACTTTTGTACTGGGCACACCTCTATACCCATCAAATGAATGTGATCATAGAACAGGCAACCCGTAGATCTCTCTATCCGGCCACCCATTATACACATACACTCACCCACTCACTGACTACTTTGTTAGGTCCACCTTGCTAGTACCGGGTTGGACCCCCTTTTGCCTTCAGAACTGCCTTCATTCTTGGTGGCACAGATACAACAAGGTGTTGGAAACATTCCTCAGAGATTTTGCTCCATAGTGACATAATAATATCACGCAGTTACTGCAGATTTGTTGGCTGCACATCCATGATGCCAATCTCCCCTTCCACCACATCCCAAAGGTGCTCTATTGGATGAGATGTGGTGAGTGTGGAGGCCATTGGAGTACAGGGACCTCATTGTCCAGTGGTGAGATGATTGGAGCTTTGTGACATGGTGCATTATCCTGCTGGAAGGAGCCATCAGAAGATGGGGACACTGTAGTCATAAAGGGATGGACATGGTCAGCAACAATACTCAGGTAGGCCGTGGTGATTAAACCATGATCAATTGGTACTAAGGGGTCCAAAGTGTGCCGAGAAAATATCCCCCACACCATTACACCGCCACCACCAGCCTGAAGTAACTAAGTAAACGGGTGGCCCTGCCCCCCTCTGACGCCCCGGGAAAGCCATGGGGAAGTCCCCGTGCGTCAGAGGGGGGCGGGGTCACCGTGTGGCCCTGCCCTCAGTTATATAAGAACTGTCAAAGCAAAGACGCATCATACGACGGGAGCCTCCAATGGAGACGGGTCAGTCGTCGCTTTGTTTTTTGGTGTTTTTTTTCAGTCCGTCAGTGGAGCGAGAGAGGAAGATGAATGGACTTTGTGGGACATTTTTATTTTTTTATTTTTTAATAAAGGACTTGTCCCAAGCCGTGTCTTGTCTTTTTTAACATTTTGACACTTTTTTTGTGAAATGGTAGGGGTACCCCGTTACCATTTTACACGGAGTGGAGGCCGGGATCTGGGGGTCCCCTTGTTAAAGGGGGCGTCCAGATTCCGATAAGCCCCCCGCCCGCAGACCTCACAACCACCGGGCAAGGGTTGTGGGGATGATGCCCTTGTCCCCATCAACATGGGGACAAGGTGCTTTGGGGGGCATGTATCACAGAGGTGTACAGGGACCGCTGCAACAGCTTCGATCTAAGGTAAGTATTTCATAATGAGCTAGTATGCAATGCATACTAGCTCATTATGCCTTTGTCTTGCAGATTTTTTTGTTTTTGTTTTTTTTTTTGAGTTTGCAACCACTTTAAATCCACCTTTTTCCCAATTCTGATGCTTGGTTTGAACTTCAGCAAGTCATCTTCACCACCTCCACGTGCCTAAATGCATTGAGTTGCTGCCATGTGATTGGCTGATTAGCAATTTGTGTTTCCAAGCATTTGAACAGGTGTACCCAATAAAGTGGCCGGTGAGTATAGTTACTCCTTTACATCCCATTTCTATGTAGTATTCTTTGCTCAATACCAAATCATTCATTCTGGGTGGTGTGGTTGGAAGTCTCCTTGGTGCTGTGGCTTGAATGCTCCTTGGTGCTGTGGCTTGAATGCTCCTTGGTGGTGGGGGTTGAATGCTCCTTGGTGGTGTGGGTTGAATGCTCCTTGGTGGTGTGGGTGGAGGTCTCCTGGGTGGTGTGGTTGGAGGTCTCCTGGGTGATGTGACTTGAATGCTCCTTGGTGCTGTGGGTTGAATGCTCCTTGGTGCTGTGGGTTGAATGCTCCTTGGTGCTGTGGGTTGAATGCTCCTTGGTGCTGTGGGTTGAATGCTCCTTGGTGGTGTGGGTTGAATGCTCCTTGGTGGTGTGGGTTGAATGCTCCTTGGTGGTGTGGGTGGAGGTCTCCTGGGTGGTGTGGTTGGAGGTCTCCTGGGTGATGTGACTTGAATGCTCCTTGGTGCTGTGGGTTGAACGCTCCTTGGTGGTGGGGGTTGAATGCTCCTTGGTGATGTGGCTTGAATGCTCCTTGGTGCTGTGGGTTGAATGCTCCTTGGTGCTGTGGGTTGAATGCTCCTTGGTGCTGTGGGTTGAATGCTCCTTGGTGCTGTGGGTTGAATGCTCCTTGGTGGTGTGGGTTGAATGCTCCTTGGTGGTGTGGGTTGAATGCTCCTTGGTGGTGTGGGTTGAATGCTCCTTGGTGGTGTGGGTTGAATGCTCCTTGGTGGTGGGGGTTGAATGCTCCTTGGTGCTGTGGGTTGAATGCTCCTTGGTGCTGTGGGTCGAATGTTCCTTGGTGCTGTGGGTTGAATGCTCCTTGGTGCTGTGGGTTGAATGCTCCTTTGTGGTGTGGGTGGAGGTCTCCTGGGTGATGTGGGTTGAATTCTCCTCGGAGGGGTGGGTGGCGCTTGAGGGATATCTCTGTTGGTCAACTGGCCTCAATGAGATGACAGAATACATAGGGGACTTCACCCAAATTTGAGTAAAATGATAAATGCAATTTTTGGTGCAAATTCACCTTTAAGTAAGACTGGCCGATCGTGGCAGGAGGTAGGAGCGTGCCAGGCATCCTTCACCTGAGCTAAAGCTTAAAGTAAACCTATTACAAACCTAGGGAATTAGAGAGGAGCATATGAAGAAAAATACAAAAGAAGAGTTTGCTTTTAGCATAAAAACAAGTCAAAATGGTTAGTAGATCTAGAACTAAATACAGCTAAAATCTTAAGCAAATCTTGAATTTGTCTTAAAGTATAACTAAAGGCAAAACTTTTTTTTTTCTAGTGTTGGACAGAGGGGAGAGGGCTTATGCCGCGTACACACGGTCTGACTTTTAGGCTATAAAAGTCCGACAGACTTTCGACTGACTTTTGGCGGACTTTTGGCGGACTTTTGGCGGACTTGCGGCAGACTTTCTAACAAACGGACTTGCCTACATAAGATCACACAAAAGTGCGACGGATTCGTACGTGATGACGTACACCGGACTAAAATAAGGAAGTTGATAGCCAGTAGCCAATAGCTGCCCTAGCGTGGGTTTTTGTTCGTCGGACTAGCACACAGACGAGCGGATTTCTGGGTCCGGCGTAGTTACGTCGTAAAGATTTGAAGCATGTTTCAAATCTAAAGTCCGTCAGATTTGCGGCTGGAAAAGTCAGCTGAAAGTCCGGGGAAGCCCACACACGATCGGATTGTCAGCCGGCTTTAGTCCGTCAGCGTCCGTCGGACTTTTGTAGACGAAAAGTCCAACCGTGTGTACGCGGCATTAGACTCCCTGTCAGTTTTTAATGCTGTCTGTGCCCCCATTAAGGAGATTCCACCTCTTAATTTGTCATGTTTACCATTATCATTGAAAGTAAAAGAAAATCCCAATTTTTTATCTATCTTCCAATAGTCAAGTTTCAGATTTGACTTCCATTTTATCACCTTATCTAGTAGTGGTTGCTCACATTCAACTGGACTTGTTCTGTAATGTTGAAGGCCTTTCATAGTTTGAAGACGCAAACTGAGGAAGTGGCTTGGACAAGCTATGAAATGTCTTCAACATTACAGAGAAAGTCCAGTTGAATGTGAACAACTACTACTAGATAATATACCATGACCTGGAGAAATGAGACCAAAGAGTTATAATATCACCTTGGTAAGCAAGAACCACATACTGTACATTTCTTCATTTCATCATAATCTAAAAAACAAGCATAATTCTTAATTTAAGAACAGCAAAAGCCATTTCTTTATGTCCTAGTGGCTAACTGTACATCTAAATCCCCTGGTGTCCTCCAGAGATGTATCCTAAAGGCCATAAAGCTGTTCCACACAAGCTGGAATAAATGGTTTAATGGGAATATGTTCCCTAATGCTGCATACACACGGGCGGACTTTGCGATCAGACTGGTCCGACGGACCGAATTCGGCGGACAATCCGACTGTGTGTGGGCTTCACCGGACCTTCAGCGGACTTTTTCTGTCGAAAGTCTGACGGACTTATTTTTATTTTAGTCCGGTCGTACATCATCACGTACGAATCCGTTGGACTTAGGTGTGATCATGTGTAGGCAAGTCCGTTCGTTGGGAAATTCCTTTGGAAGTCCGCCGAAAGTCCGTCGGATAGTCCGTCAGACCAGTCCGGACGAAAAGTCCGCCTGTGTGTACGCGGCATAAGGGATACCTTTTAGAGGTTACTCCTGCTTGTTAGAATTGTTCATAAGGCGTGGTGGTTGTCAACTTGTTGGATTCTGGAAGCCTCATATGTAGACCCTGCCCACTCTGATGGCCTCCCAATAATAAAGTTCTGATTGCCTTTCTATAGAAAAATGTAATTAACGTACTAAAATTCATGTCTTGTTGTAGCAATAAAATAGAAGGACTGTGACTTTCACAAGCACCATAAGTCTGTGGATCACCAAAAAGCTACAGCTGAGAAGGACCAGGATGGAGGGGGGAGATCAGCCTTTTGCAACTAACAGAAAATATTAAAACTGGCATCTTACAGCATCCTGGGATTTGGTACACCACCAGTGCTGGTCATATATAGGTAGTGTCAGCCATCTTGGACATCGTATACTTGGACAGAGGGGTGGCTGTGGATGTGGTATACTTGGACAAAAGGGTGGCTGTGGACGTGGTATACTTGGACAAAGGGGTGGCTGTGGACGTGGCACACTTGGACAGAGGGGTGGCTGTGGACGTGGTATACTTGGACAGAGGGGTGGCTGTGGACGTGGTATACTTGGATAGAGGGGTGGCTGTGGACGTGGTATAGTTGGATTATGCAAAAGCGTTTGACACAGTTCCCCACACACGGCTCATGTGTAAGGTAAAGTCCACAGGCTTGGAAAGATCAATTTGTAAATGGATAGAAAACTGTCTAAAAGACAGAATTCAGAGAGTCGTGGTTAATGATTCTTACTCTGAATGGTCTAAGGTTATCAGTGGGGTACCCCAAGGTTCAGTGTTGGAGCCCTTACTTTTTAATATCTTTATAAATAAAATTTGGATCTGGGGATTTAGTCTTTGCAGATGACACCAAGCTATGCAGTGGAAAAACGTTCTTACAGGATGTCTCCAATTTACAAGCCGACCTCCATGCTCTGTCTAATTGGGCGTCTATGAGGCAGATGAGGTTTAATGTTGATAAATGTAAAGTTCTGCACTTGGGGGCTAAGAATATGCATCATACATACTAGGGGGAGTACAACTGGGGGGATCCATAGTGGAGAAGGATCTGGGGGGATCCATAGTGGAGAAGGATCTGGGGGGATCCATGGTGGAGAAGGATCTGGGGAAATCCATAGTGGAGAAGGATCTGGGGAGATCCATAGTGGAGAAGGATCTGGGGGATCCATAGTGGAGAAGGATCTGGGGGGATCCATGGTGGAGAAGGATCTGGGGAATCCGTAGTGGAGAAGGATCTGGGGGAATCCATGGTGGAGAAGGATCTGGGGGGATCCATGGTGGAGAAGGATCTGGGGAGATCCATAGTGGAGAAGGATCTGGGGGATCCATAGTGGAGAAGGATCTGGGGGGATCCATAGTGGAGAAGGATCTGGGGGGATCCATGGTGGAGAAGGATCTGGGGAATCCGTAGTGGAGAAGGATCTGGGGGAATCCATGGTGGAGAAGGATCTGGGGGGATCCATGGTGGAGAAGGATCTGGGGAGATCCATAGTGGAGAAGGATCTGTGGTTTTAGGTAGATCATAAGCTCAATAATAACATGCAATGCCAAGCTGCGGTTTCCAAAGCGAGCAAAGTTCTTTCTTGTATAAGAGAGGTATGGACTCCAGAGAGAGAGATATCATCTGTACAAATCATTAGTAAGACCTCATCTGGAATATGCAGTTCAGTTTTGGGCTCCAGTTCTCAAAAAGGATATCGGGGAACTGGAGAAAGTGCAGAAAAGAGCAACCAAACTGATAAGAGGCATGGAGGAGCTCAGCTATGAGGAAAGATTAGAGGAGCTGAATGTATTCTCTCTTGAGAAGAGGAGATTAAGGGGGGATATGATCTCCAGGTATAAAAAAATATAAGGGGGGATATGATCTCCATGTATAAAAATATATAAGGGGGGATATGATCCCCATGTATAAATACATTGGGTTTTTCACTTTAAGGTCGTCACAGAGGACCTCTTTACATCTAGAGGAAAAGAGATTTAACCACTTCTGGACCGGCTCACGCTGATATACATCAGCACTTTGAAGAGAAATATCGTTGTTATGTCAGCAGCCAGCTACCATAACCCCGGTATCCTCTTCTTCAGTGAGCGGTCCGGTTTCCGATAAAAGTGATCTCTGTGGAGGAGTCGCCGCAAGATCACTTTTATCGGCGGTGGCGGGAGAGGGGCCCTCCCTGGCTTGGTATGGAGCTGAGTGAGGGGAATGTGGCCCCCACCCATCTCCATACCATTGCAGGGCGGAAGCGACGTCAAAACTTCACTTCCGCCCAAAGCTCTTAAGGAGACTTTTTTTTTTTTTTTAAATAACTTTTAATTTATTTTTATTTTATTTTTTTGCATTTTAGCGTAAATATAGTAGTAGATGTGAGGTCTTTTTGACCCCAGATCTCATATTTAAGAGATCCTGTCATTCTTTTTTTCTATTACAAGGGATGTTTACATTCCTTGTAATAGGATTAAAAGTGACACATTTTTTTTAAAAAAGAACAGTGTAAAAATAAAAAATAAAAGGTAAAATAAATAAGAAAAAAAAAAAATATTGAAATGTGCCCCGTCCCGCTGAGCTCACGTGCAGGAGTGAATGCACACGTGAGCAGCGCCCGCATATGGAAACGCTGTTCAAACCACACATGTGAGGTATCGCTGCGACCGGAGAGCAATAATTCTAGCCCTAGACCTCCTCTGTAACTCAAAACATGCAACCTGTAGAATTTTTTTAACCTCGCCTATGGAGATTTTTAAGGGTAAAAGTTTGTCGCCATTCCACGAGCGGGCGCAATTTTGAAGCGTGACATGTTGGGTATCAATTTACTCAGTGTAACATTAAAGATGGACTAGATGGACTTGTGTCTTCTTTCAACCTGACTAACTATGTAACTATGTAAGTCCAGCGACCAGTCCAGTGAGATGTAGTCCAGCGACCAGTCCAGTGAGATGTAGTCCAGTGACCAGTCCGGTGAGATGTAGTCCAGTGACCAGCCAGTGAGTTGTAGTCCAGTGACCAGTCCAGTGTGATGTAGTCCAGTGACCAGTCCGGTGAGATGTAGTCCAGTGACCAGTCCGGTGAGATGTAGTCCAGTGACTAGTCCAGTGTGATGTAGTCCAGTGACCAGCCAGTGAGTTGTAGTCCAGTGACCAGTCCAGTGAGATGTAGTCCAGTGACCAGTCCAGTGAGTTGTAGTCCAGTGACCAGTCCAGTGAGATGTAGTCCAGTGACCAGTTTGATGGGATAAAGTCCAGTGACCAGTCCAGTGAGATGTAGTCCAGCGACCAGTCCAGTGAGATGTAGTCCAGTGACAAGTCCGGTGAGATGTAGTCCAGTGACCAGTCCAGTGAGATGTAGTCCAGTGACCAGCCAGTGAGTTGTAGTCCAGTGACCAGCCAGTGAGTTGTAGTCCAGTGACCAGTCTGGTGAGATGTAGTCCAGTGACCAGTCCGGTGAGATGTAGTCCAGTGACCAGTCCGGTGTGATGTAGTCCAGTGACCAGTCCAATGAGATGTAGTCCAGTGACCAGTCCAGTGAGATGTAGTCCAGTGACCAGTCCAGTGTGATGTAGACCAGTCCAGTGAGTTGTAGTCCAGTGACCAGTCCAGTGAGATGTAGTCCAGTGACCAGTCCAGTGAGATGTAGTCCAGTGACCAGCCAGTGAGTTGTAGTCCAGTGACCAGTCCAGTGAGATGTAGTCCAGTGACCAGTCCAGTGAGTTGTAGTCCAGTGACCAGTCCAGTGTGATGTAGTCCAGTGACCAGTCCAGTGAGTTGTAGTCCAGTGACCAGTCCAGTGAGATGTAGTCCAGTGACCAGTCCAGTGAGATGTAGTCCAGTGACCAGTCCAGTGTGATGTAGTCCAGTGACCAGTCCAGTGAGTTGTAGTCCAGTGACCAGTCCAGTGAGATGTAGTCCAGTGACCAGTCCAGTGAGATGTAGTCCAGTGACCAGCCAGTGAGTTGTAGTCCAGTGACCAGTCCAGTGAGATGTAGTCCAGTGACCAGTCCAGTGAGTTGTAGTCCAGTGACCAGTCCAGTGTGATGTAGTCCAGTGACCAGTCCAGTGAGTTGTAGTCCAGTGACCAGTCCAGTGAGATGTAGTCCAGTGACCAGTCCAGTGAGATGTAGTCCAGTGACCAGTTTGATGGGATAAAGTCCAGTGACCAGTCCAGTGAGATGTAGTCCAGTGACCAGTCCAGTGAGATGTAGTCCAGTGACCAGTTTGATGGGATAAAGTCCAGTGACCAGTCCAGTGAGATGTAGTCCAGTGACCAGTCCAGTGAGATGTAGTCCAGTGACCAGTCCAATGGGATAAAGTCCAGTGACCGGTCTAGTTAGATGAAGTCCAGTGACCCTCTGTTATGTCCTATGCCATTGGCTTATGCTGCTGTCAATCACAGCCAGTGGGGCGGGAGCAGAGGTGGGGCTGAGCCACGATCTGTGTGTCTATGGAGCTAGCCTACACAAGTTCCCCCATAGCAAGCAGCTTGCTATGTTGGTACTCAATGGTGGGGCAGGAGCCAGGAGTGCCAGGAGGGGGACCCAAGTAAAGCAAGACCGGGGCTTCTTTGTACAAAACCTTCACACAGAACATGTTTGTTATTTAAAAAAAAAATAAAATGTTATTCTTTACAATAATTTTAATAATTCACTTTAAGCATTGAATAAAAAAAAGAAAAAAAAAAACATGTTTTGCTTTGGTACATGTTCCCCCGGGGCAGTGCCCCCCCTGCTATACTTTGACACCCTATTGCCTATTAGCCCGGAAAATGGGCATTTTAAATGTTACAGATCAGACTCCCAATAGGTCCATAGGTTGGGCTTGATGGACTTGTGTCTTTTTTTAACCTCACCTACTATGTAACTAATTGCGGTGGGGCTCAGGTCCGGCATCTTCTTTGAAGTTCGCCAAACTCCGCTGGAACCCGTACCCAGGCCAGTTCAGCTCATCCCTACTGCTGACTTTGACTTTTTTTTCAACCCCCGGGTGAAGTTCATCTGAATGCATTTTGGTATTTTATTATCCAGCTTTTCTACTTCCTGAAGGTGGTCCGCACCATGCTGTTACATCGCCCTTCATGCCACCTGTGTTCACCAGTCAATATAGACCGTAGGGAGCCAATGTGGCCTTTCATGTCTGTAAGCCCCTTACTTTTCTATGTGCCATCAATAAATTCCTGCGCTTTGCATAATTTCCTTTTTTTTTTTTCCTTTCGCTCGCCACCACATGTAATAACGTCCCTGTAGAGATCATTGGTTACATTTCCTCTACGCAATCTCTTTTAGATCCGCTCGGCAGATTTATTTTGTCATCTGAAGGAAACATTGGCCGCTTCCTGTGTGGAAAGCCTTGATTAGAGGGGAAAAAATAGCATTTCCACCGAGTTTCATTTCACTAATGCATTAAGCGAAATTCCCGCCGCGTGTTGGAAAGAGTTGACAGAAAAAAAATATATATATACAACATGGTCTCGAAACGACGGGGGGGCAAGGCAACAAAAGGCAACCAGTCGTCTCATTGATCGCGCCTAATGGCGGGTCGCTTACAAACAAATCCGATCGCACCCCCCCCCTTTTTTTTTTTGACTGAAGCCCAATGGCCCGGTGGAAACAAGTGCGTGCGGTGGTGGAACTGCGAGCCCCAGGTTCTAAATCTCAGGACTATCACAAAGAGCCGACAGATCTGTGTTTCCTAACAGCCTTAACAGCACCAAAAAATCCTGCTGTCAGCACTAGCTGTGCATCCTAAATTAGACCTGGGTATGGAAGCGGTGGAGAATTAATACCGAAGTGACCTTTCATACAGTAGCTCCATACATCACGGCTGCACTAAATAACACAAGCTGTTTTGCTTAGCTGTGTGCAATGATTTACATTGCTCAGCACTCTTTATAAAAAGGAGAGAGGGCTGGGATATCAGAGGCACAGCCAGGCGCACGGTTTAAGGGCAGGAAATCAAACAAAATAAGGTTAGGAAGGTGGTGACCCGTGGCCACCGATGGTCTCCAAACACAAACGTGTTTTTGCAGAAATAAATATTTCCTTTTTGGAAATGCAAATATGTTTTTCTTCTTTCGTTTCGGGAGAGTTTGTGCTGGCCTGGGGTTGGTTGTTTCGCCTAAAGCCCTTCGGTATGAAACAGTAGGTGGCTGTGGTGGTTGAATGGAGGCCAATGAAATACCGGGCCAACCGGCCCTTCACAATAATAGCTTTGCTTTTGTGGCTTTGCTGTTCTGGAACACTTAGCCTATTATTGGTAAGAAGTAGAAGTATTTCATACAGGGCTCGTATTCATTAATTATATGATGCTCCAGCTCCTTGGCCAGTTCGTGCTAAGGGGCCCTTTTCACACGGAGCCGCTCGGATCCTGATCTGCTCATGGATCCCCCCAGCATGTCAGTTTGTGACCTCACTCCACCTTCTATGAGCGGACGTCTGTGGACCCCTGATGACTCTCTGGGGGGCTGGATGTAAACAGACTTGTGTCCATTTATCAGGCTAGGTCCGATTCGGCATGTTCAGGTCTGGACAAAACAAAAAGACCCAGTTCTCTTCTGACTTTTTTTCCAGACCTTGGCAGATTCAGAGGGAGGCAGACATGAACGGATACAAGTCCAGAGTGCCTTTGTATGTGCCTGTCTCTGTACCCCATCTATCTCTGTACTCCATCTGTACTCTGCCTGTCTCTGTACCCCATCTATCTCTGTACTCCATCTGTACTCCTCCTGTCTCTGTACCCCATCTATCTCTGTACTCCATCTGTACTCTGCCTGTCTCTGTACCCCATCTATCTCTGTACTCCATCTGTACTCTGCCTGTCTCTGTACCCCATCTATCTCTGTACTCCATCTGTACTCCTCCTGTCTCTGTACCCCATCTATCTCTGTACTCCATCTGTACTCCTCCTGTCTCTGTACCCCATCTATCTCTGTACTCCATCTGTGCTCTGCCTGTCTCTGTACCCCATCTATCTCTGTACTCCATCTGTACTCCTCCTGTCTCTGTACCCCATCTATCTCTGTACTCCATCTGTACTCTGCCTGTCTCTGTACCCCATCTATCTCTGTACTCCATCTGTGCTCTGCCTGTCTCTGTACCCCATCTATCTCTGTACTCCATCTGTACTCCTCCTGTCTCTGTACTCCTCCTGTCTCTGTACTCCATCTGTACTCCTCCTGTCTCTGTACTCCTCCTGTCTCTGTACCCCATCTATCTCTGTACTCCATCTGTACTCTGCCTGTCTCTGTACTCCTCCTGTCTCTGTACCTCTCCTGTCTCTGTACTCCTCCTGTCTCTGTACCCCATCTATCTCTGTACTCCATCTGTACTCCTCCTGTCACTGTACTCCTCCTGTCTCTGTACCCCATCTATCTCTGTACTCCATCTGTACTCCTCCTGTCTCTGTACTCCTCCTGTCTCTGTACCCCATCTATCTCTGTACTCCATCTGTACTCTGCCTGTCTCTGTACTCCTCCTGTCTCTGTACCCCTCCTGTCTCTGTACTCCTCCTGTCTCTGTACCCCTCCTGTCTCTGTACTCCTCCTGTCTCTGTACTCCTCCTGTCTCTGTACCCCATCTATCTCCGTACTCTATCTGTACTCTGCCTGTCTCTGTACTCCTCCTGTCTCTGTACCCCTCCTGTCTCTGTACTCCTCCTGTCTCTGTACCCCATCTATCTCTGTACTCCATCTGTACTCCTCCTGTCTCTGTACCCCATCTATCTCTGTACTCCATCTGTACTCCTCCTGTCTCTGTACTCCTCCTGTCTCTGTACCCCATCTATCTCTGTACTCCATCTGTACTCCTCCTGTCTCTGTACCCCATCTATCTCTGTACTTCATCTGTACTCCTCCTGTCTCTGTACTCCTCCTGTCTCTGTACCCCATCTATCTCTGTACTCCATCTGTACTCTGCCTGTCTCTGTACTCCTCCTGTCTCTGTACCCCTCCTGTCTCTGTACTCCTCCTGTCTCTGTACCCCATCTATCTCTGTACTCCATCTGTACTCCTCCTGTCACTGTACTCCTCCTGTCTCTGTACCCCATCTATCTCTGTACTCCATCTGTACTCTGCCTGTCTCTGTACTCCTCCTGTCTCTGTACCCCTCCTGTCTCTGTACTCCTCCTGTCTCTGTACCCCATCTATCTCTGTACTCCATCGTACTCTGCCTGTCTCTGTACTCCTCCTGTCTCTGTACCCCTCCTGTCTCTGTACTCCTCCTGTCTCTGTACCCCATCTATCTCTGTACTCCAACTGTACTCCTCCTGTCTCTGTACCCCTCCTGTCTCTGTACTCCTCCTGTCTCTGTACCCCATCTATCTCTGTACTCCAACTGTACTCCTCCTGTCTTTGTACTCCTTCTGTCTCTGTACTCCTCCTGTCCCTGTACTCCTCCTGTCTCTGCACTCCTCCTGTCTCTGTACTCCTGCTGTCTCTGTACTCCGCCTGTATCTGTACTCCTCCTGTCCCTGTACTCCTCCTGTCTTTGTACTCCTCCTGTCTCTGTACTCCTCCTGTCTCTGTACTCTGCCTGTCTCTGTACTCCATCTGTATTCCTCCTGTCTTTGTACTCCTCCTGTCTCTGTACTCCGGCTGTCTCTGTACCCCCATCTATCTCCGTACTCTATCTGTACTCTGCCTGTCTCTGTACTCCACCTGTCTCTGTACTCCGCCTGTCTCTGTACTCCGCCTGTCTCTGTACTCTGTGCTCTGCCTGTCTCTGTACCCCATCTATCTCTGTACTCTATCTGTACTCTGCCTGTCTCTGTACCCCATCTATCTCTGTACTCCATCTGTACTCTGCCTGTCTCTGTACCCCATCTATCTCTGTACTCCATCTGTACTCCTCCTGTCTCTGTACTCCTCCTGTCTCTGTACCCCATCTATCTCTGTACTCTATCTGTACTCCTCCTGTCTCTGTACTCCTCCTGTCTCTGTACTCCGCCTGTCTTTGTACTCTGCCTGTCTCTGTACTCTGTGCTCTGCCTGTCTCTGTACCCCATCTATCTCCGTACTCTATTTGTACTCCTCCTGTCTCTGTACTCCTCCTGTCTCTGTATCCGCCTGTCTCTGTACCCTGCCTGTCTCTGTACCCTGCCTGTCTCTGTACCCTGCCTGTCTCTGTACTCCACCTGTCTCTGTACTCTGCCTGTCTCTGTACTCGGCTGTCAATCAGCTGGAGCTCCCTCCCCTGTCACCATTTTTCTCTCTGTGTCATGATAACTTGTCAAAAGTGATTCATGCTGATAGCAGAGGAAGGAGGCAGCAGACAAAAATGACACTTAGTGCTCCGGACTGAAACAAGTACACACTATAGAGGGATATGCTTTGTTCACATTTCAT
This sequence comes from Lithobates septentrionalis, assembly GCA_037952835.1. NCBI lineage: Eukaryota > Metazoa > Chordata > Amphibia > Anura > Ranidae > Lithobates > Lithobates septentrionalis. The sequence goes on from JBBDGP010004386.1 coordinate 61,635, forward strand.
GTCTGAGGTTTACACCTACATTAAGTAAAATGACATTTTCTAGCCAATGGCGGCTTCTCCAACATCTTCGTTTTTATTTTCTCCTCTTAAAGGAACATTGGCTGTTTCCTGAACGCTCAGTGAAAATACGCGGCAGTTCCCTTCAATGAGTTTCACTTGCGGGGTGAAAGTTGCTCAGGCACAAATGATGGAAAAAACATCTTCCTCCAGATGATTGGCTCTGGTACAGGCTGAGCAGCTGCAGAAAACCGCAAAGAACTTTGCATTTCTTTATCAAATCCAATGGCCTTTGCTGTGAAAGAACTTGGAGAGGAACTCCTCAAACTATAGAGCTCTGCAAAATGTGCTCCAGGCAGATATCAGAGACACAGATAAACACAGCTCTGTATTTATTATCAGATCATTAAATAGAGCTTTGATGCAAACAGTATGTAGCTGAATCTTATTTGATACCAGCCTCTTGTAGTCTATGCACAGCAGAGCTCAGACTGGGATAGGATGAAGAAGCACAAAGAGCCAAATATGTAATGTTGGAATTTTAACAGTATGTACTATGCACTCCGAACTATAGATGGCGCTGCAGTGATATACTAGAGTCTATGTGTTTATATATGCTTGTATATCCACTTGTATATATACGCTGTGGCTTGCAAGTGGTTTACCGAGGTTATGGCTGAAGATATCAGCCATAACTCTGGTATTATTTTTTTTTCGCCAGCGTTTGGCCTTCTCATGAAAGCGGTCTTAGTGGCTAATTAGCCACTGGATCACTTTTAGAAGTTGTCCCCCACCCGTGCGGCTCGCTGGTGTTTCTCCGGCTTACCGTTTTTATCGGCACACCCGAGAAACGATCCGACGGTTCACATGGCTGGCCATAGAGGTTACCAGATCGTCTCTGATCACCTCTATGACCTTGGAGGACCACAGTGACGCCATGACATCACTTTCAGTCTAGGGCGGAAGTAAACTATTTTTTTTTTATCAGATGATCACTTTTTGGTTTTTTTATCTTTTGCTCCTAAAGGTAGAGAAGAGATTTGGGATATTATAGACCCCAGATCTCTCCATAAAGAGGACCTGTCATCTCTTATTTCTATTACATGAGATCTCTCCATAAAGAGGACCTGTCATCTCTTATTTCTATTACATGAGATCTCTCCATAAAGAGGACCTGTCATGCCTTATTTCTATTACATGAGATCTCCATAAAGAGGACCTGTCATCTCTTATTTCTATTACATGAGATCTCTCCATAAAGAGGACCTGTCATCTCTTATTTCTATTACATGAGATCTCCATAAAGAGGACCTGTCATCTCTTATTTCTATTACATGAGATCCCTCTATAAAGAGGACCTGTCATCTCTTATTTCTATTACATGATCTCTCCATAAAGAGGACCTGTCATCTCTTATTTCTATTACATGAGATCTCCATAAAGAGGACCTGTCATCTCTTATTTCTATTACATGAGATCTCTATAAAGAGGACCTGTCATCTCTTATTTCTATTACATGAGATCTCCATAAAGAGGACCAGTCATCTCTTATTTCTATTACATGAGATCTCCATAAAGAGGACCTGTCATCTCTTATTTCTATTACATGAGATCTCCATAAAGAGGACCTGTCATCTCTTATTTCTATTACATGAGATCTCTCCATAAAGAGGACCTGTCATCTCTTATTTCTATTACATGAGATCTCCATAAAGAGGACCTGTCATCTCTTATTTCTATTACATGAGATCTCCATAAAGAGGACCTGTCATCTCTTATTTCTATTACATGAGATCTCCATAAAGAGGACCTGTCATCTCTTATTTCTATTACATGAGATCTCCATAAAGAGGACCTGTCATCTCTTATTTCTATTACATGAGATCTCCATAAAGAGGACCTGTCATCTCTTATTTCTATTACATGAGATCTCCATAAAGAGGACCAGTCATCTCTTATTTCTATTATATGAGATCTCTCCATAAAGAGGACCTGTCATCTCTTATTTCTATTACAAGAGATCTCTCCATAAAGAGGACCTGTCATCTCTTATTTCTATTACATGAGATCTCCATAAAGAGGACCTGTCATCTCTTATTTCTATTACATGAGATCTCCATAAAGAGGACCTGTCATCTCTTATTTCTATTATATGAGATCTCTCCATAAAGAGGACCTGTCATCTCTTATTTCTATTACATGAGATCTCTCCATAAAGAGGACCTGCCATCTCTTATTTCTATTACATGAGATCTCTATAAAGAGGACCTGTCATCTCTTATTTCTATTACATGAGATCTCCATAAAGAGGACCTGTCATCTCTTATTTCTATTACATGAGATCTCCATAAAGAGGACCTGTCATCTCTTATTTCTATTACATGAGATCTCCATAAAGAGGACCTGTCATCTCTTATTTCTATTATATGAGATCTCTCCATAAAGATGACCTGTCATCTCTTATTTCTATTACATGAGATCTCCCTATAAAGAGGACCTGTCATCTCTTATTTCTATTACATGAGATCTCCATAAAGAGGACCTGTCATGCCTTATTTCTATTACATGAGATCTCCATAAAGAGGACCTGTCATCTCTTATTTCTATTACATGAGATCTCCATAAAGAGGACCTGTCATCTCTTATTTCTATTACATGAGATCTCCATAAAGAGGACCTGTCATCTCTTATTTCTATTACATGATCTCTCCATAAAGAGGACCTGTCATCTCTTATTTCTATTACATGAGATCTCCATAAAGAGGACCTGTCATCTCTTATTTCTATTACATGAGATCTCCATAAAGAGGACCTGTCATCTCTTATTTCTATTACATGAGATCTCCATAAAGAGGACCTGTCATCTCTTATTTCTATTACATGAGATCTCCATAAAGAGGACCTGTCATGCCTTATTTCTATTACATGAGATCTCCATAAAGAGGACCTGTCATCTCTTATTTCTATTACATGAGATCTCCATAAAGAGGACCTGCCATCTCTTATTTCTATTACATGAGATCTCCATAAAGAGGACCTGTCATGCCTTATTTCTATTACATGAGATCTCCATAAAGAGGACCTGTCATCTCTTATTTCTATTACATGAGATCTCCATAAAGAGGACCTGTCATCTCTTATTTCTATTACATGAGATCTCCATAAAGAGGACCTGTCATCTCTTATTTCTATTATATGAGATCTCTCCATAAAGATGACCTGTCATCTCTTATTTCTATTACATGAGATCTCCCTATAAAGAGGACCTGTCATCTCTTATTTCTATTACATGATCTCTCCATAAAGAGGACCTGTCATCTCTTATTTCTATTACATGAGATCTCCATAAAGAGGACCTGTCATCTCTTATTTCTATTACATGATCTCTCCATAAAGAGGACCTGTCATCTCTTATTTCTATTACATGAGATCTCCATAAAGAGGACCTGTCATCTCTTATTTCTATTACATGATCTCTCCATAAAGAGGACCTGTCATCTCTTATTTCTATTACATGAGATCTCCATAAAGAGGACCTGACCTGTCATCTCTTATTTCTATTACATGAGATCTCCATAAAGAGGACCTGTCATCTCTTATTTCTATTACATGATCTCCCCATAAAGAGGACCTGTCATCTCTTATTTCTATTACATGAGATCTCCATAAAGAGGACCTGTCATCTCTTATTTCTATTACATGATCTCTCCATAAAGAGGACCTGTCATCTCTTATTTCTATTACATGAGATCTCCATAAAGAGGACCTGACCTGTCATCTCTTATTTCTATTACATGAGATCTCCATAAAGAGGACCTGTCATCTCTTATTTCTATTACATGAGATCTCCATAAAGAGGACCTGTCATCTCTTATTTCTATTACATGAGATCTCCATAAAGAGGACCTGTCATCTCTTATTTCTATTACATGAGATCTCCATAAAGAGGACCTGTCATCTCTTATTTCTATTACATGAGATCTCCATAAAGAGGACCTGACCTGTCATCTCTTATTTCTATTACATGAGATCTCCATAAAGAGGACCTGTCATCTCTTATTTCTATTACATGAGATCTCCATAAAGAGGACCTGTCATCTCTTATTTCTATTACATGAGATCTCCATAAAGAGGACCTGTCATCTCTTATTTCTATTACATGAGATCTCCATAAAGAGGACCAGTCATCTCTTATTTCTATTACATGAGATATCTCCATAAAGAGGACCTGTCATCTCTTATTTCTATTACATGAGATCTCTCCATAAAGAGGACCTGTCATGCCTTATTTCTATTACATGAGATCTCCATAAAGAGGACCTGTCATCTCTTATTTCTATTACATGAGATCTCCATAAAGAGGACCTGACCTGTCATCTCTTATTTCTATTACATGAGATCTCCATAAAGAGGACCTGTCATCTCTTATTTCTATTACATGAGATCTCCATAAAGAGGACCTGTCATCTCTTATTTCTATTACATGAGATCTCCATAAAGAGGACCTGTCATCTCTTATTTCTATTACATGAGATCTCCATAAAGAGGACCTGTCATCTCTTATTTCTATTACATGAGATCTCTCCATAAAGAGGACCTGTCATCTCTTATTTCTATTACATGAGATCTCCATAAAGAGGACCTGTCATCTCTTATTTCTATTACATGAGATCTCCATAAAGAGGACCTGTCATCTCTTATTTCTATTACATGAGATCTCCATAAAGAGGACCAGTCATCTCTTATTTCTATTATATGAGATCTCTCCATAAAGAGGACCTGCCATCTCTTATTTCTATTACATGAGATCTCTATAAAGAGGACCTGTCATCTCTTATTTCTATTACATGAGATCTCCATAAAGAGGACCTGTCATGCCTTATTTCTATTACATGAGATCTCCATAAAGAGGACCTGTCATCTCTTATTTCTATTACATGAGATCTCCATAAAGAGGACCTGTCATCTCTTATTTCTATTACATGAGATCTCCATAAAGAGGACCTGTCATCTCTTATTTCTATTATATGAGATCTCTCCATAAAGATGACCTGTCATCTCTTATTTCTATTACATGAGATCTCCCTATAAAGAGGACCTGTCATCTCTTATTTCTATTACATGATCTCTCCATAAAGAGGACCTGTCATCTCTTATTTCTATTACATGAGATCTCCATAAAGAGGACCTGTCATCTCTTATTTCTATTACATGATCTCTCCATAAAGAGGACCTGTCATCTCTTATTTCTATTACATGAGATCTCCATAAAGAGGACCTGTCATCTCTTATTTCTATTACATGAGATCTCCATAAAGAGGACCTGTCATCTCTTATTTCTATTACATGAGATCTCCATAAAGAGGACCTGTCATCTCTTATTTCTATTATATGAGATCTCTCCATAAAGAGGACCTGTCATCTCTTATTTCTATTATATGAGATCTCTCCATAAAGAGGACCTGTCATCTCTTATTTCTATTACATGAGATCTCCATAAAGAGGACCTGTCATCTCTTATTTCTATTACATGAGATCTCTATAAAGAGGACCTGTCATCTCTTATTTCTATTACATGAGATCTCTCCATAAAGAGGACCTGTCATGCCTTATTTCTATTACATGAGATCTCCATAAAGAGGACCTGTCATCTCTTATTTCTATTACATGAGATCTCCATAAAGAGGACCTGTCATCTCTTATTTCTATTACATGATCTCTCCATAAAGAGGACCTGTCATCTCTTATTTCTATTACATGAGATCTCCATAAAGAGGACCTGTCATCTCTTATTTCTATTACATGAGATCTCCATAAAGAGGACCTGTCATCTCTTATTTCTATTACATGAGATCTCCATAAAGAGGACCTGTCATCTCTTATTTCTATTATATGAGATCTCTCCATAAAGATGACCTGTCATCTCTTATTTCTATTACATGAGATCTCCCTATAAAGAGGACCTGTCATCTCTTATTTCTATTACATGATCTCTCCATAAAGAGGACCTGTCATCTCTTATTTCTATTACATGAGATCTCCATAAAGAGGACCTGTCATCTCTTATTTCTATTACATGATCTCTCCATAAAGAGGACCTGTCATCTCTTATTTCTATTACATGAGATCTCCATAAAGAGGACCTGTCATCTCTTATTTCTATTACATGAGATCTCCATAAAGAGGACCTGTCATCTCTTATTTCTATTACATGAGATCTCCATAAAGAGGACCTGTCATCTCTTATTTCTATTATATGAGATCTCTCCATAAAGAGGACCTGTCATCTCTTATTTCTATTATATGAGATCTCTCCATAAAGAGGACCTGTCATCTCTTATTTCTATTACATGAGATCTCCATAAAGAGGACCTGTCATCTCTTATTTCTATTACATGAGATCTCTATAAAGAGGACCTGTCATCTCTTATTTCTATTACATGAGATCTCTCCATAAAGAGGACCTGTCATGCCTTATTTCTATTACATGAGATCTCCATAAAGAGGACCTGTCATCTCTTATTTCTATTACATGAGATCTCCATAAAGAGGACCTGTCATCTCTTATTTCTATTACATGAGATCTCTCCATAAAGAGGACCTGTCATCTCTTATTTCTATTACATGAGATCTCCATAAAGAGGACCTGTCATCTCTTATTTCTATTACATGAGATCTCCATAAAGAGGACCTGTCATCTCTTATTTCTATTACATGAGATCTCTATAAAGAGGACCTGTCATCTCTTATTTCTATTACATGAGATCTCTCCATAAAGAGGACCTGTCATGCCTTATTTCTATTACATGAGATCTCCATAAAGAGGACCTGTCATCTCTTATTTCTATTACATGAGATCTCCATAAAGAGGACCTGTCATCTCTTATTTCTATTACATGAGATCTCTCCATAAAGAGGACCTGTCATCTCTTATTTCTATTACATGAGATCTCCATAAAGAGGACCTGTCATCTCTTATTTCTATTACATGAGATCTCTCCATAAAGAGGACCTGTCATCTCGTATTTCTATTACATGAGATCTCTCCATAAAGAGGACCTGTCATCTCTTATTTCTATTATATGAGATCTCTCCATAAAGAGGACCTGTCATCTCTTATTTCTATTACATGAGATCTCCATAAAGAGGATCTGTCATCTCTTATTTCTATTACATGAGATCTCCATAAAAAGGACCTGTCATCTCTTATTTCTATTACATGAGATCTCCATAAAGAGGACCTGTCATCTCTTATTTCTATTATATGAGATCTCCATAAAGAGGACCTGTCATCTCTTATTTCTATTACATGAGATCTCCATAAAGAGGACCTGTCATCTCTTATTTCTATTACATGAGATCTCCATAAAGAGGACCTGTCATCTCTTATTTCTATTACATGAGATCTCCATAAAGAGGACCTGTCATCTCTTATTTCTATTACATGAGATCTCCATAAAGAAGACCTGTCATCTCTTATTTCTATTACATGAGAACCCCATAAAGAGGACCTGTCATCTCTTATTTCTATTACATGAGATCTCTCCATAAAGAGGACCTGTCATCCCTTATTTCTGTTGCATGAGATCTCTCCATAAAGAGGACCTGTCATCTCTTGTTTCTATTACATGAGATCTCCATAAAGAGGACCCGTCATCTCTTATTTCTATTACAAGGGATGTGTACATTCCTTGTAATAGGAATAAAAGTGACACAAAATTTAAAAAAAAGGTAAAAAAATGAAAGGGACAGTGTAAAAAAAAAAAAAAAAAGTTTTTTTTTAAAGCGCACCCATCCCTAAATGCTCGCGCACAGAAGCTTACGCATACATAAGTTGCTTACGCATATGTAAACGGTGTTCGCACCACACATGTGAGGTATCGCCGCGAACATCAGAGCGAGAGCAATAGTTCTAGCCCAATACTTCCTCTGTAACTCTAAACAGGTAATCTAAAAAAAATTGAAAGCGTCGCCTATGAAGATTTTTAAGTATCGTAGCTTGTCGCTTTTCCACAAGCTTGCTCAATTTTAAAGCGTGACATGTTAGGTATATATTTACTCTTAAAATCATCTTTTATGTTTGACCAAAAAATTGGGTTATATGTTGTGTTTTTTTGCATTAGATCTCATTAAATTGTATTTTTCGGTTTCCCCTAAAAATCGCGTTTGAAAAACCGCTGCACAAATACCTTGTGACATAAAAAATTGCAAGGATTGTCATTTTATTCCCCAGGGTCTCTGCTAAAAAAAAAAAAAAACATATATAATGTTTGGGGGTTCTGAGTAATTTTCCAAGTAGTTTTTCACAAGTGTGGTGCGAACACCATTTACACATGCGTGCACAACCTACTATGCGTTCGCTTCTGATGCAAGCACAGAGGGATGGGGGCACTTTAAAAAAAAAATTCTTATCTATTTTATTTTTATTTTTACACTGTCCCTTTAATTTTTTTACATTTTTTTTGTTTGATTCTTTTATTTCTATTACAAGGAATGTAAACATTCCTTGTAATAGAAATAAGGATGACAGGTCCTCTTTGAGGGGAGATTTGGGTTTAAAAAGACCCCAAATTTCTTCTTTACCTTCAAAATATTAAAAAATATATATATATACACCATATTACCAAAAGTGTTGGGACACCTGCCTTTACACACACATGAACTTTAATGGCCTCCCAGTCTTAGTCCGTAGGGTTCAATATTGAGTTGGCCCACCCAGTGCCGGGACAAGGTCATCTAGAGCCCAGGGCGAACATGCCAAGCTGCGCCCCCCCCCTCCCCAGATTATGTATGAGCATTATTGCCTCCTGGAATAGTACTTACCCCCTGCCGCCCCCCCCCCAAAAAAAATTTCTCCTTTCCACACAAATCCCCTCCCCCAAATTTCCTTGTGGTGCCCCCTTACCTCTCAAGATACCAGAGTTCCCAGGGCAGCCGTCCCCTCTGCCCACCCCTTATCCCGGCCCTGGGCCCACCCTTTGCAGCTATAACAGCTTCAACTCTTCTGGGAAGGCCGTCCACAAGGTTTAGGGTGTCTATGGGAATGTTTGACCATTTCTTCCAGAAGTGCTGCCTGGGTCCCATGGTAAGGCCGGCCCTGTGCCTAGTCATGTCTGTGAATGTCAGAGCTTGACAAGGCCTCATGGGATGTGTAGTTCCGCAACAGCTGGTGGGCCCTAGTTTGGAGACCCCTTCTCCCTTTATGGTTCTCTCTGCAGCAGCTGAAAGCGAACAGAAGAAGCCAACTTTCAGCTGCTGCAGAGAGAGCCATGCAGGGGATCGGTTCCAGAAATCCCCCCCCCCTTTCTGTGCCGATCACCCTCCCTACTCACATCTGATTTACCTAGCGCCCCCCCCCCTGCTGGCCTGGGCCCCGTACAGGAGGACTGGTGGTACCCCCTTACCCACGGCCCTGTCCTAGTGACAACCTTGGCCATTAGCCAGCAAATCAGCCCCCATACGGGTTGGCCCGTGACATCTTCAGTTTCAAGTGGGTGCTAATATACGATTTTCCATAATGGAATCAGGATAAGTGGACAGTAAGGGGCACTTGTCGGAGGATAAAAGCGCTCGTGTAATTTAGTAATTTTGTTTCATAAAGAGATACATTGTAGTAAATTGTATTCTTTTGAATAATAATAAAGTTTCCCATTAAGCACTTCTCCCTGTATACAGTACGGGATTGCCGCGCACTTACTGTAACTCTTCTTCTATTTATTTAACTGCCTTGTATTTATTCTGCCTGCGGCGTGACGCCGCGATCACATGGCCCTCTATAAATAAATACATCATGCGGCCGGGATTTTACCAGGTGCAAATGGATTCTTGCACAAGACAAAACCTTTCGGACAATTTACTTCCAGCAACAAAGGCGCTAATTAGTTCCCCGCCACCCCAAAATCAATAGGAATTCATTTCTTAGTAAATCTAAGCCATGCATCCTTTGACACGAGCGCATCAGGCGCGCTGACAGCGGGCGGCGGCGGGAGTCGGCCTTCACAAATACGTCAGTGTTGCTCTTTCTGATTTCTGCAGCCCATTGATTTCTCCGCTTGATTGGCTTTCATGAGATCATTTGCATTCCGCTGCAGATTATTAGCCATTTGAGTTGTCATATTTGTTTCGCCGCTGTTCAGTGGCTGATATTCGATCAAGTTTATTGACCTCAATGCAGCGTGTTGGCTGTGTGTTCAATGATTGATTTTCTGCTTCGGCTGCAGTTAATTTTAGTGGATACCCAGCGCCAGGCTGTCTTGGCAACAGGATGGAAAAAAAAAAAAATCACACAGGATAACTTCTTTTACATTGTGATTACTATTCATTTCCACCTCCTCCTTCAGATGGCATGACAAACGGTTTAAAAGCCGGGCTTGACTTAGTATTAGGCAAAGTAGGCCCATGCCTAGGGGTCGTAGAACGCATCATCTAGTTAGGTGCAGAGGAGAGCTCATAGTCCAGGGAGACGGGATATGGCTTCTAATAAAGTACATTGTATTAGGACAGGGGTCTCCAAACCTTCCAAACAAAGGGCCAGTTTACTGTCCCTCAGGCTTGGGAGTAAAAGAAGCACCTATGGTCAGTAAGAGGAGAAATAGTGTCCCATCATTGGTGTCAGTGGGAGGAATAGTCCCCAATCATTGGTATCAGTGGGAGGAATAGTGCCCCATAATTGGTATCAGCGGGAGGAATAGTGCCCCATCATTGGTGTCAGTGGGAGGAATAGTGTCCCATCATTGGTGTCAGTGGGAGAAATAGTGTCCCATCATTGGTGTCAGTGGGGGGAATAGTGTCCCATCATTGGTGTCAGTGGGTGGAATAGTGTCCCATCATTGGTATCAGTGGGAGGAATAGTGTCCCATCGTTGGTGTCAGTGGGAGGAGTAGTGCCCCATCATTGGTGTCAGTGGGAGGAATAGTGCCCCATCGTTGGTGTCAGTGGGAGGAGTAGTGCCTCATCATTGGTGTCAGTGGGAGGAATAGTGTCCCACCCATCATTGGAGCACAGGTGTGTCAGGAGAAAGGTGTCTCCAGGTGATCGGTGTGAGAGGGGAGTGGTGGTGAAATCTCTCCCAGCTCTCCTGGCTCCTTTCTGGGGAAGCCATGAAGGCCAGCGGGGCCTCTCCTGCTGGAAGCTCGCAGCCATTTCCTGGGCCATCAGGTGACATGCCTTCCTCTGTACAAGCCATGGCTTGTGATCTTTCTGCCCCTGGTAAGGATGAAGGCTCAGAGGCAATTCAGGAGCGAGTGGTGGCCGGGATTAAGGTCCTGAATAGGGAAAGAGACAAGCTCTATAAACTGAGAGCAGAGCTGAAGCACTTGAGAAGGCAGCATGAGAGCTTGCATAGCCAGAAGCGTGGGTCCATGGTATAGTTGCCAACATTGTAAAAAAAAAATGTGGGACACTTTTGTGGCTGTAGGCAGAGCCGTACAATAATAAGGGGGCGTGGCATTCATTTATAGGCGTGGTTCATGAAAACCATACAAGTGCGGCGCGCGGAGCGCGCCGCGAAAAATGGGCGTGGTTTACACGACATAGTGGGCGTGGCTTAAATGGGCGTGGCTCAAGAGGGTGTGGTTAGAGTCTGAGATGAATGAGGGATGGAGAGGGAAAGGGGGAGAGAGGGAAAAGGGGAGAGGGGGAGACGGGGAAAGGGGGAGGCGGGGAAAGGGGGAGAGGGGGAGAGGGGGAAAGGGAAATGATGGGACAGCAGCCCCAGATCCTACACAATAAAAATATGTGTATTCTAGAAAGTTTAACAATCAGCAGATAAAGATACTCCAAGCACCTGGTGTTAGCACTTCAATCATCCCGGCACCATGGTTGTTATGGTGTCAGGATGATTGAAGTGCATTATTTCTATTATTACATTGTAATATAAAATGAAATCATTCAACTCACCATAATGCAGAATCAGTGGGAGCCTTGAGCGTGTCACTAGCCACGTCGCCTGCCACCAGCCGTCCGTCCTTGCGTCAGATGTCCCAGCAGAGTCCGTCCTTGCATCAGGTGTCCCAGCAGAGTCCGTCCTTGCATCAGGTGTCCCAGCAGAGTCCGCCCTTGCATCAGGTGCCCCCAGCGGAGCCCCCCTTACATCAGATGTCCCCGCCGGAGCCCCCCCTCACACCAGGAGTCCCCAGCGGAGCCCCCCCTCACACCAGGAGTCCCCGGCGGAGCCCCCCCTCACATTAGGTGTCCCCAGTCAGTGGAGCCCCCCCTCACATCAGGTGTCCCCGGCGGAGCCCCCCCTCACACCAGGAGTCCCCGGCGGAGCCCCCCTCACACCAGGAGTCCCCGGTGGAGCCCCCCTCACACCAGGAGTCCCCGGTGGAGCCCCCCTCACACCAGGAGTCCCCGGGGGGGCCCCCTCACACCAGCAGTCCCCAGCGGAGCCCCCCCTCACATCAGGTGTCCCCGGCGGAGCCCCCCCTCACATCAGGTGTCCCCAGCGGAGCTCCCCCTCACATCAGGTGTCCCTGGCAGAGCCCCCTCACATCAGGAGTCCCTGGCGGAGCCCCCCCACATCAGGTGTCCCTGGTGGAGCCCCCCCTCACATCAGGTGTCCCCAGTGGAGCCCCCTCACATCAGGTGTCCCCGGCAGAGCCCTCCCTCACATCAGGTGTCCCCAGCGGAGCTCCCCCTCACATCAGGTGTCCCCGGCAGAGCCCCCCTCACATCAGGTGTCCCCAGTGGAGCCCCCCTCACATCAGGAGTCCCCAGCGCAGCCCCCCCTCACATCAGGTGTCCCCAGCGGAGCTCCCCCTCACATCAGGTGTCCCCAGTGGAGCCCCCCCTCACATCAGGTGTCCCCGGCGGAGCCCCCCCTCACATCAGGTGTCCCCAGTGAAGCCCCCCCTCACATCAGGTGTCCCTAGTGGAGCCCCCCTCACATCAGGTGTCCCCGGCGGAGCCCCCCCCCTCACATCAGGTGTCCCCAGTGGATCCCCACTTACATCAGATTCCCACAGCGGTGCGCCCCCCCTACCTCAGAGGGGTCCTAGTGTAGTACTAGTGTCCGCCGGCCGCATGGCTAGAACCCCCGCCCATTTCCATAACAGACTGGCAGCGGGGCGGGGGGTAGGCGGGGCGAGGTGGAGCGGGGCGGAGGGTGGGCGGCGACGCAGGAGCTCCGTCTAGCCCCCCCTAGCCGTCTTCCTGATCTTCTTTAAAATGGCAATGTCTCCGCCGGCCGCGGACATCTAGCGGCGGCGAAAATCGCGAAGAACCGGATTTCTCGGGACATTTACCAGGACACCACAAATTCGGGAATGGAGTCTAAGTCCCGGGACAGTTGGCAACTATGCCATGGATCCGGAGATCCAACTGGCCAAGGTCCGGGTGGAACACCAAGAAACCATTGTGGCCATGATAGAAGGCATCATGGCCACATTTTCCTTTAAGGAAAAACAGAAGGTTTGCGAGGATGACAAAGATGGAGGTGGAGGAGGAGACCCCCAGTTCAGACCCCCTGCCCCCTCAGGGAGAGGTAAGCAGCCCCATGCCTTCCCAGGACTCAGGAGGCATGCTCAGGGTAATCCAGGCAATGGAGTCTCCTATGCGGGAAGATCAGCTGGTGTTTCATGAAGAGGACATTACTGATAATGTGCCTGACAAGGTAAAGCCTGTCAAGCCCCATGTGGTGCATAAAACTGTTTTTGTGACTGATACAGACAATGTGCCCAGTGACAATCAGGCTGCTAATCCCATGTGTAGCAATGCTGTACCTGCTGATGCTGCGTTACAGCAAAAAATGCATTTAAAAAATGACATTCCTGCAGAGGAACTACAAGATTCAGCAGAACCAATTAACCCCCCTTTAGCTGAGTCTAAAGCTGTTTGCCCCACAGCTGCTGAGGACTCTACAGCACAGCTTCAGGAGACAGCTGGTATTACATCAGAAACGGTGACTATTCCTGATGGGAATGTGAATGTTTGTGTGACTGATAAAAATCAACCCAGTACCAGTGTGATGGACAGTCCTACCAATTCCGTTCCAGCAGATAATAATAATAATAATAGTAATGTACAGACTAATGTGACATCAGTGTGGGGCCTTGGCCCTGATAAGCCTACATTTGCTCCGGTGGTACGCTCTGCTCCTGGTAGCTCCGCCCCCAAGCGGGTTTTCCCCCTGTGGCCTACCACTTTGGGCACCCCAGGATCTGGTCTTGGGTCTCTGGCTTCTGCTGGGGGTCCGAGACGAAATGTAGTGATTCTTAAATGGGAAGGTGGTGCAATCCCTCCAGCACAGCGTGCAGTGGTGGACATGATTTTGGAGATGGGTTTTGGGGCAAACGACCTGTATGCCCTAATACATGTAGCTGGGAGCCGAGAGTATACTATTAGCTTCACCAGGCCAGAGGGTCTTGACCTGTTCTGGGAGCGATATGAGGCTCGGTGCAGGTCAAGACCCGATTGGGAAGGTCTGGCCTCAGTTGCAGTTTCACAAAGGTCAACAGTGAAAAAGATCACAATTATCCTCACTAATGAGAGTGTTCCTGCTCGAGATTTAGAGGTCTGGTTAAAGAATTATGGTGAGGTTTTGACTAAGCCCAAAAAAATCCTTGATGAGCGTAACATCTGGACTGGGGGTTGGTCGGTGACAGTCAGGTTGGCCAGGGATGGGAATGTTGTCCGTCACCTGCCCTCCTCAACTTTTATAGGGAGGGATAGGATGACTATTTTCTACCCTATCACCGCTGTGGAGAAAAGGGGCATTTGAGCTTCTCCTCTTCAGCCTTGATATGTTCAGTGTGTCGGGGTCAGGGTCATATGGCCAAGGACTGCACCGAGATGATCAGGTGCAATCTATGCCTGCGCCTTGGCCACCCCTACAGCAGATGTCCTGAAGCCTGGCACAATATGGAGGAGGAGGTAATAGATGACTTGTCGAGGCTGGACAGGATGGAGGGTGAGGCCCCTGGTGTACCCCCTGGTGCCCCTGGTGGTCGACCACGCCCCCTAAAACGTCACAGTCCCAGCATGCCCAGGGACGGTGACATCATATGGGGGCAGGGTCTCCGCCTATATAAGTCACAACGGAGCCCTCAGAGACCAGTCCAGCCGGAGAGAGCGTCGTGTCAACATCTGGGGGAAGAGAAGAGAAGAGAAGACAAGAAGCCCAGAAGTCCTGACCTCCGCTGGCAATAGAGCTACCTGAAGACAGCGGAGGGGCCGGCCGAAGACCTGGGACACCGGGAGAAGAGGCCGGAGAGAGCGTCGTGTCAACATCTGGAGAAGACAAGAAGTCCGGACCTCCGCTGGCAATAGAGCTACCTGAAGACAGCGGAGGGGCCGGCCGAAGAACTGGAACACCGGGAGAAGAGGCCGGAGAGAGCGGAGAAGAGCCAACCGGACGCCGGGAGAAGATGAACCGGAGGGACCCCCGAAGACGGAAGAAGACCCCCCCCCTGGAGCTGTTTAATAAATTATTTTAAAAACCTGTGTTGTGTTTTATTATTGACACTTTTTACCTAGGTGAAGGGGTAGGGGTACCATGTACCCCATACTCATTCACATAGGGTGGGGGCACCGGGATCTGGGGGCCCTCTTATTGTAGGGGGCTCTCGGATTCCGATAAGCCCCCCGCCCGCAGACCCCGACAACCAACGGCCAGGGTTGTCGGGATAAGGCCCTTGTCCTCATCAACATGGGGACAAGGTGCTTTGGGGTGTGGGGGCCGCAGGGCGCCCCCCTCCCCCAAAGCACCCACCCCCCCATGTTGAGGGCATGCGGCCTGGTACGGTTCAGGAGGGGGGGGGGGCGCTCGCTCGTCCCCACCCCCTTTCCTGACCGGCCGGGCTGCGTGCCCGGATCAGGGTCTGGTATGGATTTTGGGGGGACCCCCACGCCGGTTTTTCGGCGTAGGGGGTTCCCCTTAAAGTTCCATACCAGACCTAAGGGCCTGGGATGCCCCCCGCGCTCGCCGCAATGGGAAAATTTGTTTTTCCTATTGCAGCAAGCGCGAGATGCAGTAACCTGCTCCTCCGTCGTATCTGGTCCGTTGGACCAGCATACAGACGAACGGTCTTTCCGTCAGGAACTGAGTCCGGCGGAGTTACGACGTAAAGATTTGAAGCAAGTTTCAAATCTAAAGTACGTCGGATTTCCGACCGAAACGGTCCGTTGGAAGTCCGATGGAGACCACACACGGTCGGATTGTCCGCCGGACTTGGTCCGGCGGCGTCCGTCGGACATTTGCAGGTGAAAAGTCCGACCGTGTGTACGCCCCATTACGGCGGTGTGGCGGTGTTGTTTAAAACCGGCATGGTGACTGTCCGGCGGGTTATTGAGGTGGAGATTGGGAGATGTATGGTCTTAGAAGTCCTTGTGGGAGGGCAGGACCTGCGCCTAATTAATGTCTATGGGCCGCACACAAAGTGGGACAGGAAATGGCTTTTTACAAGGATCAAGCCATTTCTTTTTACATCCCGGCAAGTGGTCTTTGTAGATGACTGTAATACAGTAACAAGGCCCAAGGACAGGAAGGACTTCAAGGACAGGCTGGGATATGATAGCGTTTTTTAAATAGTACAGTTAGGGATGCTGGTCTTTTGGATGTGCACATTAAGCACCTCCCGGATGACACCGGGTTCACCTTTCATCGAGGTAGTATGCAGAGAAGGATAGATAGTTTTTTTTTTTTTAAGGAGACCTCTGCTTTTTCGCCCCCAGTGGTGCAGGCAGTAGAGTTCTCTGATCACTGTATGCTATCTGTGGTCCTGAATGCTTCAGATGCCCCTCAGAGGGGTAAGGGCATCTGGAGATTGAATTCGACTCTACTCAAGGAAGAACATGTTAGACAATCCTTTGAGGAATTCTTTCAGGCACAGGTGACCATCCTGGACTTTTGTAGCAGCAAGGCTGAGTGGTGGGAGCTGACCAAAAAGAGGATCGCTGGATTCTTCAGGGGCCTAGCCAATAGAAAACAGTTTAATAAATACATGACCTACCAACATTTACAGAGGAAGCTGGATATTCTTGTCTCGAGAGGAGGAGATCCTGGGGCAATCTCCGAAGTGAAACTCCTTCTCAGGAAGTGTCAATATGACCGGCATGCCTCTTTGGTTCTGGAGAGGGATTATGGGAAGTACCACTCGCCTGACCCTTAGTAGAACTGCAAACAAGGTGTAGCTGTTAAAACGGTCATTGGCCTTAAGGGTAGTACAGGTTCCTTGACAAAGTCCAGGTCAGGGATTCTGGAGGTCGTGAGGTCCTTTTATGCTGACCTTCTTGGGAGGAAAGAGCTTGACCGTGACAAGATGGAAAGCTTTTTGGACTCTACTCCAGGTCTAAATAGTGGAGATGTCCCATTGATGAATTTGACAGAGGAGATCATAGTTGAAGAGGTGATGAGGGCAATTGAACAGCTTGCCATCAAAAAGTCACCTGGACTGGATGGCTTGATGGCTGAGTTTTACAAGCGGCTTAAGTCTATTCTGGCTCCACATTTGGTAGACGTTTTTAACAGTTGCCTTGCTGAGGGGGTGCTTCCCCCTTCCATGAGGCACTCGGCTGTGATTCTTCTTTCAAAAGGTAAAAATCCTTCGATAATTGAGAATTAGCGCCCCATCAGCCTTCTCAATGTCGATAGAAAGGTGCTGGCAATGATATTTTCTGGCGCCTATCGTCAGTAGCGGAGTCTTTGCTTTCTCGCCATCAGCACTGTTCGGTCCAGGGTAGGTGCACCTTCACAGCGGTTTGAGCTGTCCGGGAGGCCTTGGAGTGGTGCAGGGCTGCAGGCTGGGGAAAGTATTTGCTGACATTGGATCAGGCAAAGGCTTTTGATCGTTTTAACCATGAGTAGCTCTGGTTGCTCCTTAGCAAGCAAGCTTGCCGGGTGGTTTTGTTGATTGGTTGAAAGTCTTGTATAAGGGGGCAGAAAGCTTTCCTCTTGTTAATAGTTGGGTTGGGCAGTCCTTTGAGGTTGGCTCTGGAGTGCGTCAGGGTTGTCCCCTGAGTCCCCTGCTCTATGTTTTTGCAATCGACCCTTTCATCAGGAGGCTAGAGAGCGGCATGTTGTGTGGGGTGCCAGTGGGGCTCCCGGGTGAGCCGCCTTTGAGGGTTGTTGCCTATACGGTCGATGAGTCATTGATTGTCACTGGGACGATGAAGCGGAGAAGGTGGTCTCTCTGACATCACGTTACTCTGAAGCATTGGGCTCCAAGTTCAATCAGGAAAAGAGTGAAGTTTTCTGGATGGGAAAGGAAGGTGAGGGATTTGATCTCCCGGACACCTTTCTAGTGCCCCAGGAAAAAAATTAATATTCTAGGCATTGAATTCGACCCGGCAATTATGGCCTCAAAAACTGGGAAGGCAGACTGAAAATTGCCAATACTAAGGTGGTCAGCTGGAAGTTATCTATGAGGGAAAGGGTTGATCTGATTAAGACTTACCTGATTCCGATCTTCTTGTATGTCAGCTTTGTCTGCATTTTGCCAGTGTCTCTCTATGCTAGGGTCAGTGGTGTGTTCTTCCAGATGTTGTGGGGGAACAGCCTGAACCCCATCAAGAGGAATGTCACCTATCTATCCAGGAGGGAGGGTGGCTTAGGTATGGTCAACCCAGTTCTTTTCTTTTTGCTGGTTTTTCTTAAGTTTAACATTGGTAATATGCTTGCAGTGGAACCTCCTGGATGGGCAGGCATATTTAGATCTTGGTTTAGGCCTTTTCTACGTCTTTGGGAAGAAGGTGACCAAGTGAAGAATCTCAGGGGTCATCGTGGTCAGATACCAGCCTATTTTGCTCCGTGCCTGAAGTTACTAGGGCAGTGGCGATTGTCGGCTGTAGATCTCAGATCGGTTCCGAAGAAAGTCCTTATGAGTCGAGTCTTGAGCAAAGTCTTTCATGATCCACTGGCCTTAAGGGATTGCCAAGGCCCAGTTTTGAGGGCAGGGTTAGGACTGATTCATTTGCATAGAGTCCCCCTTAAATTTAGGGATCTGGCCTGGATGTGCTTCCATGGGAGGCTCTATGTTCAGGGCAATTTGAAATTCCGCAGTGGGGTGGATCGTAGCTGTCCTCGGGAGGAGTGTGCAGGTGAGGAGGAGACTATGGACCATCTTCTGCTTCATTGCCCTTTTAACATAGAGGTGTACAAACAGGTGGGGCGGGCCCTCGGTGTCCCTTTCCTCTCCAGGCTGGGTTATGCTGAGTGGGTGTACGGAGCATTCAATACTGGTGGGGTTCTTTGTTTGGATACACTTTTCTAGTTAGCCTAGTAGTCCGTTATTTCACTTGAAATGCACGGTGTCAGGTCAGCATTCGGCATAAAATCCTTCCTGTTCAGGTGGTGGTGTATGACATTCTGCATGAGGTGGAGAAGATTCGGGTACTTGAGAGAGACAAGCGGAGTCAGGGGGCTTGGTTGAAGGCGTAGAGGGGTTTCAAGCCTCCCTGACTGCCAGGAGTCTCTTTCCCGGGTGTGGCTGTCTGTCTCTTTTCACCCTAGATTATTTTTTGGAATAATTTTTGATAAATGGCTGCGTACATAGGTGATGGGTTGTGCCTCTGAGGCCCTCTCTGCTGCTTTATGTAAATAATTTTGGTAGTGGATTATGTATATATTGTATATATTCTGAACATGAATGTGTATTCCTTGGATTTCTGTTGAAGTTTTGTACTATGGTTTTGTTTTTTACTTTTGTATAAAATTGGTTGCTTGATTCTTTTCAATAAAAGATCAATAGTGCCCCATCATTGGTATCAGTGAGAGGAATAGTGCCTCATCATTGGTATCAGTGGGAGGAATAGTGCCCCATTGTTGGTGTCAGAAGAAGGAATGTTGCTTCAATGTTGGTGTCAGTAGGAGGTGTAATGCCTTTTATTAATGAGAGGAATAGTGCCCCAAGGGTCAGATAAAGGCAAGAAAATGGCTGAATCTGGCCCACGGGCCGCAGTTTGGGGACCACTGTATTAGGAGGTCTCCAAACATCTCTGCATTGCTTCTGCCGCACTTAAAGTTGAGCTCCGGGTATGATCTGTATTATGTAGTTATCTTGGTGCAGCTTGGCACCATGTATGTATATCTCATATCTGAGGGGAGGTTGGGGAAGGTGACAGTCATTAGCAATATGATTATTGTCTATGCAGCACTACACCTGAAGGGGGCGCTGGTAACAACTGCCCTTTCCCTAAGAGTACAGAGCCCATTAGACATGTACAGAATGAAAACATTTGTTTTGATTCGTTAATTAAAAGAGAAGTTTTTTTTTAAAACCATACTAACCTAGGTAGAGGCTGTATCTGTTCCGCTGGTGGCTCTAATGCCCCGTACACACGGTCAGACATTGATCGGACATCCTGACAACAAAATCCATGGATTTTTTCAGACGGATGTTGGCTCAAACTTGTCTTGCATACACAATTCTCCATAAATTTGCCACCTCATCCCTTTAAACCCGAACACCTTTGAATTACACGGGTTCTGAGGCTAATTAAATGCAGATAAGGCACCAAGTGAATTTAATTACCACCTTAATCAGAACCCGTGTAATTAATATGTGTTCGGTTTTAAAGGGATGAGGTGGCAACCCTAGTTCTCCATGAGCAGAGAGCTGGTGTCTTCAGGTGGACCATTATGTCTATTGTTCTCCATCTCAATGAACCAAATTTTCAGTGGTTAATATTCTCAACTTCAAAAGCCTGCATAGACCTAAGAAGATAAATGCAAGGTTGAGCCAGTCCTGTTTCGTGATATTTTTTCCGCTGGAGATGTAGGGAGGTCTTCTAGCTCCAGAGCCCACCAGCACATCATAGTGCGTGGAAGAAGTCAATAAATTAGCCCTTTGTGTATACCGCTACTGCCTCCGATGTATATAGAATATCGTCTTGTTTTCTTACAAGGGAAACCCAGGCAGAGAGGTTAACCGGAGAGGTCAGCGGGCAATTGTACTGGTAAAGGAGCACATTGTGTGGAACTTGTTATCTCGCTGTTCTGATCACAAACACCAGCCGAGTTCTCAGCTACTTCTCCGGGCAAAGCCTCCTTTCATCTGCTCCATGGTGTAAACATCAACCTGCACAATCCCAGGCTAGGAAATGACTAAGGCCGAGCCGCCCTTTGTGCATGAGCCCCACTAGACCAACATTGCATACATTCTTTTGTAGTCAACATTTCCTTTTTCAGCTCCATCAGTAAATTGTTATTGAATTATGGTGCAACAAACGTACTTTACAAATCACTTCTCATTGGCTCTGCTTTGTAGGATTTTATGCATACATTGCGGTTCATTTCTTAACCACTTGCTTACCGGGGGCACTTACACACCCCACTTCCTGCCCAGACCAATTTTCAGCTTTCAGCGCTGTCACTCTATGAATGACAATTACGCGGTCATGCTACAGTTTACCCAAATGAAATTTTTATCATTTTTTTCACACAGATAGAGCTTTCCTTTGGTGGTATCTAATTGCCGCTGAGGTTTTTTATATTTTGCTAAATAAAATAAAAAGAGACCGAAAGATTGAAAAAAAAAAAAAACTGTTTCATAGTTTGTTATAAAATTTTGAAAACAGGTAATTTTTTCTCCTTTACTGATGTGCGTTGATGAGGCGGCACTGATGGGCACTGATAGGCACTGATAAGGCGGCACTGATAGGCACTGATAGGTGGCACTGATAAGCACTGATGGGTGGCACTGATGATGGGCACTGATGGTTGGCACTTAGTGGCACTGATAGGTGGCACTGATGGGCACTGATGATCACTGATGGGTGGCACTGATGGGCACTGGTAGGTGACACTGATAGGCAGCACTGATCTGGGGCACTGATTATTGGACACTGATGGTCATTGATTGGCAGCCCTGGTGGGCATTGATGGGTGGCACTGTGGGCACTGGTGGGTGGCACTGATGAGCACTGATGGGTGGCACTGATGATGGGCACTGATGGTTGGCACTGAGTAGCACTGAAGGGCACTGATAGGCACAGATGGGCACTGATGATCACTGATGGGTGGCACTGATGGGCACTGGTAGGCACTGGTAGGTGACACTGATAGGCCGCACTGATCTGTGGCACTTATTATTGGACACTGATGGGCATTGATTGGCAGCACTGGTGGGCATTAAAGGGTGGCACTGTGGGCACTGGTGGGTACTGATAGGTGGCACTGGTAGGTGGCACAGTGGGCACTGGCAGGTGACACTGGTGGGCACAGCCACAGCTTTCTGAGTGAGGGACCGATGTCCCTCTGATAGAAGCCGGTGATCGGCTTTTTTTTTTTTCCCCTCATGCTGACAGCGCGAGGAAAAAAATACAGATTACCGAGCTTCTGTTTACATCACATGATCAGCCCTCATTGGCTGACAGCTGATCACGTGGTAAGGGGCCGGGATCAACCACTTACTTGGATCTGTGATCAGCCGAGTCTCATAGACTCGGTGATCAAAGAGCGCATCGCGCAGATTGCGCTTGCTCGGGAGGACGTCCATGGACGCCCTCCCGGCAATTAAGGCCTGCGATACAGCCTTCTTCCGGCTACAGCGCGGGCGGCAAGTAGTTAGCCACTGCCTATTTATTAGACTCGGTGTTAACAAATTAAAATCTTTTTTTTTTTTTTGCTAGAAAATCACTTAGAACCCCCAAACAACATTATATATTTTTTTCCAGGACCCCAGAGAATAAAAGGGCGGTCGTTGCAATACTTTGGGGTTTATTTACTAAAGCTGGAGAGTGCAAAATCGGTCTCACTTCTGCAGAGAAAACAATCGGCTTCTAACCTCAGCTTGTTCAATTAAGCTTTGGCAACAGAACCTGGGAGCTGATTGGTTTTTACGCAGAAGGGAGACTGTTTTTGCACTCTCCAGCTTTAGTAAATAAACCCCTTTATGTCACACCGTATTTGCGCAGCGGTCTTACAAGCGCATTTTTTGGGGGGGGGGGGGGGAATACACATTTTTGGACTTAACAAATAAGACAACAGTAAAGTTAGCCCAATGATTTTTTTTTATATTGTGAAAGATAATGTTACGCCGAGAAAATTGATACCCAACATGTCACGCTTCGAAATTGCACCCGCTCCTGGAATGGCGACAAACTTTTACCCTTAAAAATCTCCATAGGCGACGTTTAAAATTTTCTACAGGTTACCTGTTTAGATTTACAGAGGAGGTCTAGTGCTAGAATTATCGCTCTCACTCTAACGATCGCAAGTGTGCTTTGAACATCGTTTTCATATGCAGGCATGACTTACATAGTTACATAGTAGGTGAGGTTGAAAAAAGACACAAGTCCATCAAGTCCAACCCATGTGTGGCTTACGTATGCGTTCGCTTCTGTGGGCGAGCCTGGAGAGACAGGGTGCTTTAAATTTTTTTTTTATTATTATTATTTATTTTACTTTTTATTTTTTATTTTTACACTGTCCTTTAAAAAAAAATGGTATCACTTTTATTCCTTTTACAAGGAATTTAAACATCCCTTCTTGTAATAGAAAAAAAGCATGACAGGTCCTCTTAAAAAAACGCTGGTCGTGTTTTCATATGCTTGTGTTCTACCATGGGAATGTGAGTTTTACTCTTTCTTTTAATAAATCTTTATTTGGGATGTCTGCGCAATGAGGATTCTTTTATTCATTTCTTGAGAGCATCGTTGTGGTGGAAGTTCCTATTGGCATTCGCGTGGGCTGTTGGTGGATTACTTATTTGAATCGGCATCCTTTACCTGTCTCTTGGTGCAAGTCTAATCTCGCTCAGGAGGAAGTGATATTCTTGGAGCTGAGAACTGCTGAGACTGCCATGAGATGTTACCTACCGCTTAAATGTCTTTACCTTAGGGTAAGATTGGGTATGAAAAAACAACCAGCGTTAAAAACCAGCAAGATGGCCGCTGCGTCCCAGCACGTAACCGCGTCACACATTTCAGCTCCTCCCTACGCGTGTTTCGTCATCAGATGACGTCATCCGGGCGCCCCTGATTTGCTGGTTGTAAATGCTGGTCGTTTTCCATGTGCGTGTGTTCTACTATGGGAATGTGAGTTTTACTCTTCGTTTTTAATAAATCTTTCTTTGGCATGTCTGCGCAATGAGGATTCTATTATTCATTTCTTCAGAGTATCATTGTGGTGGAAGTTCCTATTGGCATTTGTGTGGGCAGTTGGTGGATTACTTTATTTGATTCGGCATCCATTACCTGTCTATTGGTGCCTTAGGGTAAGAGTCGGTGTGATTGGGTGTTGGTGACGGCTTCCATCTATCATCACAACAGTTCAGGAACATCACTTTGAATGCTTATGAACTTATTATTTATTATGGGCATTATTGAATACAGCGCGGCACCCTTATCACATACTACTGTTTATTGTCGCCATCAATATTGTGCTATCTTTTAGGACCTTTATATCAACCTAAGCGCAATACATTTGTGTTTTCAATGATATGACTTATTATATGGAAAATCCCAGATGTGTCAGTTATCCTAACCATGTCACAGATCCAGGGATCCATGGAGGACACACTGGGAGGTTGGCTGTTGACAGCTGGTAATGGCGGGTTTTCATTGGGAGTTATCAGTAAGTGGTCTATGGCAGGGGGGTCTCTAAACTTTCTAAACGTTGGGTCAGTTTACTGTCCTTCAGACTTTGAGGGGGCCGAACTGCGGCCAGTGTGAGTAGAAAAATGCCCTGGCGTCAATGGGAGTAAACAATGCCCCATCATTGGCATTGTCTTTTTTGGTATCAGTAGGCTTCATTGGTTTCAGTAGGAGGAATAGTGCCCCATCATTGGTGTCAGTGAGAGGAATAGTGCCCCATCTTTGGTGTCAGTGAGAGGAATAGTGCCCCATCATTGGTGTCAGTGAGAGGAATAATGCCCCATCATTGGTGTCAGTGAGAGGAATAGTTTCCCATCATTGGTATCAGTGAAAGGAATAGTGCCCCATCATTGGTGTCAGTGGGAGGAATAGTGCCCCATCATTGGTGTCAGTGGGAGGAATAGTGCCCCATCATTGGTATCAGTGGGAGGAATAGTGCCCCGTCATTGGTGTCAGTGGGAGGAATAGTGCCCCATCATTGGTGTCAGTGGGAAAAATAGTGCCCCATCACTGGTGTCAGTGAGAGAAATAGTGCCCCATCATTGGTGTCAGTGGGAGGAGTAGTGCCCCATCATTGGGGTCAATGCAAGGAATAGTGCCCCATTGTTGGTATCAGGGTAAGGAATAGTGTCCCATAACTGGTGTCAGTGGAAGGAATAGTGCCCCATCATTGGTGTCAGTGGGAGGGATAGTGCCCCATCATTGGTGTCAATGAGAGAAATAGTGCCCCATCATTGGTGTCAGTGGGAGGAATAGTGTCCCATCATTGGTATCAGTGAGAGGAATAGTGTCCCATCATTGGTGTCAATGAGAGAAATAGTGCCCCATCATTGGTATCAGTGGGAGGAATAGTGCCCCATTATTGGTGTCAGTGGGAGGAATAGTGCCCCATCATTGGTGTCAGTGGAAGTAATAGTGCCCCGTCATTGGTGTCAGTGGGAGGAATAGTGCTCCATCATTGGTGTTAGTGGAAGGAATAGTGACCCATCATTGGGGTCAATGCACGGAATAGTGCCCCATTGTTGGTATCAGGGTAAGGAATAGTGTCCCATAACTGGTGTCAGTGGGAGGGATAGTGCCCCATCATTGGTGTCAGTGGAAGGAATAGTGCCCCGTCATTGGTGTCAGTGGGAGGAATAGTGCCCCATCATTGGTATCAGTGAGAGGAATAGTGTCCCATCATTGGTGTCAATGAGAGAAATAGTGCCCCATCATTGGTATCAGTGGGAGGAATAGTGCCCCATTATTGGTGTCAGTGGGAGGAATAGTGCCCCATCATTGGTGTCAGTGGAAGGAATAGTGCCCCGTCATTGGTGTCAGTGGGAGGAATAGTGCCCCATCATTGGTATCAGTGAGAGGAATAGTGTCCCATCATTGGTGTCAATGAGAGAAATAGTGCCCCATCATTGGTATCAGTGGGAGGAATAGTGCCCCATTATTGGTGTCAGTGGGAGGAATAGTGCCCCATCATTGGTGTCAGTGGAAGTAATAGTGCCCCATCATTGGTGTCAGTGGGAGGAATAGTGCCCCATCATTGGTGTCAATAAGAGGAATGGTGCCCCAAGGGCCAGATAGAAGCAAGCAAAGGGCCACATCCGGCCCCAGGCTGAGATTTAGAGACCACTGGTCTATGGTGAAGTATGAAGGGAATAAAGGCCCGTACACACAATACAGAAATCGGATGGGAAAATTGGTAACAACGAGCTGTCTGCTGATTTTCGGATCGTTAGTACGGTGCTTTCGACAGCCGATTTAGGTTTTTGTCGGATGTGAACTCAACGTCCGTTTTTCCTTTAATTAGTCGGGTTTTCGTATGAAAAAAATGGTAAGAGGAAGACTAGGCATGATCAGAAAGGAAAGAATACATACAAAACTACTCAACACATTACATCACTTATGACGTTGTATTCTGTCGTATTGTGAGTAACCTCTTCACTTTCAACATGAGACTAGCAACAAAAAACGGACGCTCGTTCGTCCGAAAATCTAAGCGCGTGTACGAGGTTTTATGCAGAGGTCGTGTCACGTACCTGTTAGAGGCCGAGCTGATGAAAGGAGGGCCCCTTACACTTCCTGCCCTGATTTTCCCCTTAGATTGATGACCGGGTATGACGGGACACGGAGTGGCATGGGCGCCTGTAGAAAGTCCTGGCCAACAGAAGAACTGGACCTTGTGGTGAAGCAGAGGCAGATGGTAGGGATGCGGGCAAGCAGGCAGAAGTTGGCAACATTCAGGCAGCAGAGGTACAGATTTGGAAGATGAGAGCGTAAACGGGAGCCAGGCCGAGGTCAGCATCACGTGAGCAAGCCAAAGCAATAAGCAAGATGTGGAATTGAGAAACAAGCCAGAGGTCAGGTACTAGAGGGATCAAGATCAGGCGAAGTCAGAAGGTAAACCCGGAGTAGCACCCTCCTAGATAGGCTGCTATGATCTGGTTAGGCAAATTTAGTCCTGCGCCTCTTCTTTAAACAGTGCAGCTGGGTGTGATTACTTTGGGCTGCTCTGGGCTCTGCAGGCTGCTGGTTTGACTGCTCTCCCCTGTTTTCTGCAGGTTTCCAGAACATAGTTGATGGGGGAGTCAGATAGCAGTCTGAATATTTATGCAGCCTCAGCCAACCACTGGGGAGGCCTATTCCATTTGGTGGCTGGGGACCGCATAGATAGTTTGGAGCCTCAGAGACCAGGGTTCTTTTCCAGGAAGAGAGGTTCCCCGCCCGGACCGCTGCCAGCCTTTCCTGACCATCCCTCTCAGGATCCTGCCTAGCTCATTAAAGTCCCAGCTGTGCTTAGATGTAGGGCCTATCCTTCTACAGGTCTCATGTAAGCCAAAGATGGGTGCCACTGAAGATCTTATCCAGAAGTCCTACAGAGAAGTCTGCTTGCTTGAATCTGAGGGAGACATCCAAGCCCAGAGGACACCATAGGTACAGAGCTAAGGGAGGATCTCATTTATTGTGCTGTGGTAACCCCTGCCACACTCGGTTTAAGGCTTGCCTGGCTTGGGACATTGCAAATGGTGTACCGGTGCTGCCCACTTCATGTCCTAACACTTGGAGGACTGAGCTACTGCTAAGGGAGATGGTGTCCTCAAATCTTTGCTAAGGCTCAATTCACACTTGTACGATTCCAAAGTCTAGCGGCTTTGGAGAGCAACTTTGACGCAACTTTGAATGGGTGCAGCTTGGATACGACTTTGACCAGTGATAATGGACAACTGTTGCACAACTGTTGCATTGTATAACATTGAGGTAGGACTTTCATGCAACTTTTGAGGGTTAAAGGGGTTGTAACCCCTTGTTGAATTGCATTCTATGCATTAGAGTGAAAAACCTTCTCTCATGCTGCAGCCCCCCAGACCCCCCATTTTACTTACCTGAGCCCTTTCTTTCTGGCCCCCAGGGACGAGCACACCAGCTATGGCTGGTGCCTCGTGTCCTAATTGGATAGATTGATAGCAGCGTAGCCATTGGCTCCCGCTGCTGTCAATCAAATCCAGTGACGCAGGTGGCGGGGTGGGCGGGGCTGAGCCCTGCTGTTAGTGTCAATAGACGCAGCAGCAGGACACGGGAGCGCGCCCGCAGGGGTGTCCCGAAGGAGGTCGCTTCTCCGACGGGGCACTCGAGAAGAGGAGGAGCCAACCAGCGCCGCTGAGGGACCCCAGAAGAGGAGTATTGGGGCAACTCTGTGCAAAACCAACTGCACCGTGGAGATAAGTATCACATGTTTGTTATTTAAAAAAAAAACACACTGCTAAACCTTGTAGACGGCCTTCCCAGAAGAGTTGAAGCTGTTATAGCTGCAAAGGGCGGGCCAACTCAATATTGAACCCTACGGACTAAGACTGGGATGCTATTAAATTCATGTGCTTGTAAAGGCAGGCGTCCCAATACTTTTGGTAGTATGGTGTATCTGACTAGTAAAATACTCACTTACTTTGTTACAGTCTGGTGTCTGTGTGATTGCATCCTTTCTTTGAATTGTGTCTGAACCCAGAGTGTCAGAGGGGTCAGAGGGGTCGGGGGGCTTGCAAGGTCAGGGCAACCTTTGGGGTCAGTCGTCTTCCAGCGGCCCTTACCGGGGTTGCGCTACACTTGCAATATGTCAGCATAAGATTGTTATGGGACTTGTGGAATCATCCTCATGCTAAAGCTTTCCCGTATGCTGAAGGGCATTGTTGGATATTGTTGCACTAATAAAAAGGCTGCATAGTGAGTGGTGGGTGACATGTCTATGAGGCCGAAATGTACTCTGCAATGGCTCGGAAATGGATAAAGTTATGTCCCGTTCACTGATCACATGTCACTGCTGTGCTACCAGCCGAGGTACTGAATTACACGCAGAGACTATAAATCATCGTCCCTTTCAGTTATGCACGTAAGATGAAATATGACAAATGACAGCTAGAACTTGTCCAAATTAGAGGACACTGCAGTATGCTTAGAATTTAATCTATTTTAGTAATAATATACAAAGAAAACCTATTAATATCATCATCATAATTATTATTTTTTTTGAGTTTTCTTTAGCTTGTTAAATATGGAATCAACCTTGAAAGTTGTGAAATAGGACAAAAAACACCGATATAATGCTAAAGATTTCTTGGAGACGCTTCATATTACCAGCAGTTAGCGTGGTCTCCCTTAAATAGTGAATAAGGATCATCCAACCTTCACCAAGAACCCTTAAAGAAGGTATATACATATTGGGGAAAGCCTTTAGATATCTGCAGAAGGTATGCAGGAGCTGCCTACTCTAAATATATACAGTATCTAAAACCAAAACATATTTTTTTTTAATTTTGAATATAGTAGAGAAGGGTTAGAACCCATGTTAGGTTTTTATTGCTGTCTATATCCCTGCTGGGTACATATTCACCTTGTCCCCTGTACTGCAAGGAAGAGAAAATTCAAAAGTGCTTGAGGAACATTTCAGTGGGATGATTCCCCTTCTTCAGCAGTGATTGAGGGACATTTCAGTGGGGTGATTCCCCTTTTTCAGCAGTGTTTGAGGAACATTTTAGAGGGTCGATCCTCCTCCTTCAGCAGTGGTTGAGGAACATTTCAAAGGGGTGATCATCCCTCTTCAGCAGTGTTTGAGGAACATTTCAATGGGGTGATCCTCTTTCTTCAGCAGTGTTTGAGGAACATTTTAGAAGGCTGGGTATCCTCCTTCTTTAGCAGATTTTGTGGAACATTTCAGAAGGGTGATCCTCCTTCTTTGGCAGTGTTTGTGGAACATTTCAGAAGGGTGATCCTCTTTCTTCGGCAGTGTTTGTGGAACATTTCAGAAGGGTGATCCTCCTTCTTCGGCAGTGTTTGTGGAACATTTCAGAAGGGTGATCCTCCTTCTTTAGCAGATTTTGTGGAACATTTCAGAAGGGTGATCCTCTTTCTTCAGCAGTGTTTGAGGAACATTTCAGAAGGGTGATCCTCCTTCTTCGGCAGTGTTTGAGGAACATTTCAAAGTTGTGATCATCCCTCTTCTGCAGGGTTTGAGAAACACTTTAGAGGGGTGATCATCCTTCCTCGGTGTTTGATGAATATTTCAAAGACGTTATCCTCCTTCTTTCGCAGTGTTTGAAAAATAATTCAGAGAGGTGATCCTCCTCCTTTTTCCGCAGTGATTGATGAACATTTCAGAGAGGTAATCCTCCATCTTCTTCAGCAGTGTTTGAGAAACATTTCAGAGAGGTAATCCTCCATCTTCTTTAGCAGTATTGCACTTCTGAAGAAAGAGGGTCGCCCCACTAAAAACGTTTTTATGTACAGGCACCTCTGAAAATAAAAGAAAGGGATTCCTGATTTCTATATGTAGAAAGGCCAACGAGTTTGATATATTTTTATACTGGATATGTACATTACTGAGTATTTTTCCCTGGAATGGCAATCCCATTCATTAATGATATCAGAAATGTGTGTTATTTTTTTTCAGAAGAAACAATGGTATTTTGTGACCAGAATGGGACCAGCCAACCCAATCACCTTGCAGTCTACCTTTCAGTCTCTAGAGTAGTTCTCTCGGGCGTGCGATCTGTGCTCAATCCAAGAGCTAGCAGCGCACACCTTCACACCATCCTAGTTCTGGACCACAATCGGCAAGTCTCACTCTAGATCAAGAAGTGCGTTACTGGCGGGATCAGTAGGTGAAATTAGAGAACAAAAAACACCCAATAAAAACAAATGCAGCCACCACATCAAGATTAGCAAAGCTGCAATATATTTTCATTCTTGGGTTTAGATACGCTTTACGTTAGATTCCTTACAATAACAGATAAGCGGGACCCTATATAACATGGCTGTCAATACCGGTTCATGTCCTTGAATGAATGTATAGCTGTTCTACACATGCCGTACTGTTGAGTGATTTAATCTCCAAACGAAAATATGTGCATGGTCCCAGTTATCTGCATAGATGGGGTACATTGCACGCAGATTGTGTGCTGAGGGGCCCCTGATGTTGTCCTGCTATTTGGAAGATGATGACAGCCAGGCTGTTAGCCATGGCTTAGGTAAAAAAAAAAAAGCTCTGGAGATCAGTTCCTACAGCCAGCCCAGCAGCAAAACCCTGAGACTAAACAGGAGTCATGAAAAAGCAGTTTGCAAAAGTATGTCTGAACTCATTAAGCGGCAAAGGGAACAATGCAAAGGCTTGGCAATCAGGGTAATTTCAAGGCTGTTTGGTCATTAATCATTCTCTGACAATCTGAAGGGCCCAGTCACTCTCTTTAAAAGCTCAGCTGTCTGAGAGAAAAGTAACCAGAGACCCAAGTTTAAGTTACAGGGCCCTCCTTTGATACGGGGCAAGCACTCGAGTTATCGGGCACCATATACTAAGCAGGAAACGCTAGGCACATGAGCGTAGGTCAATTTCGGGCACTAAAGGAAGCTTTCAGCCTGTGCAACCTCTGAAACCAATGGCACTTGTCTATAAGTGATGCTGCATTAAACATCAGACTGCTTAAGAGCTCCTTACTGTGTAACAATCTGCAGTTTGCATAATCTGACAAGCACAATAGTCCATCTGCATGGAGTTTGTGTGAATTTTCTGTATTTGTATGGGCTTTCCCTCCCACAAACCTAGTAAATTAGTCTGAGGTTAATCCACTTCTGCGCAAACTGGCTGTAGTGGGTGGATGGAAAATACACCAATCCGCCATAACATTAGGACCCGCCACCTAAAATTCTGTAGGTCCCCTTTTTCAGGATGGGTCCCTGACCCATCAAGGCATGGCCTCCACTAGACCTCTGAAGGTACGCTGTGGTATCTGTGGTTCCCCCCAGGTGCCACTTCCCCTGATTTCTCTGTCAATATCAACGGTTCAACTATCAACTTGTCCCCCTCCCCCCCACGCCAAGGTCCTAGGTGTAATCCTGGACTCTGAACTAACCTTTCGGCCCCACATCCTATCACTATGCAAAATTTGCCGCCTCAACCTCCACAACATCTCCAAGATACGCCCCTTCCTAACCAATGTCACCACAAAGCTTCTAATCCACTCCCTGGTCATCTCCTGTCTCGACTACTGCAACTCCCTCCTCCTTGGCTTACCTCTAAATAGGCTCCTCCCCCTTTCATTCCATCATGGATGCTGCTGCCAGGCTCATCCACCTCACAAACCACTCAGCGTCTGCTATACCCCTCTGCCAATCCCTCCAATGGTGTCCACTCAACCAACAAATTATATTCTAGATACTAACAATAACTTGCAAAGCCATCCACAATTTGACCCCCAGCTACATCACTAACCTAGTCTCAAAATACCAACCTAATTGTTCTCTTCGCTCCTCCCAAGACCTCCTGCTCTTTATTTCCCCGGTCACCTCCTCCCATACTCGCCTTCAGGACTTCTCCAGAGCCTCTCCCATCCTCAGGAATGCTCTACCCCAATCTGTCCGACTTTCTCCTACTTTGTCCACTTTCAGACAATCCCTGAAAACTCATCTCTTCAGAGAAGCCTATCTGGCCCCCACCTAACAACTGTACATTTATTTTCTCCATCAGCACATCCCCCACAGTTATTACCTCTTGTATCTCTGGACCTTCCATCTTAGATTGTAAGCTCTAAGGAGCAGGGCCCTATGATTCCTACTGTATTAGAGTGTATTGTATTTGTACTGTCTACCCTCAAGTTGTAAAGCGCTGCATAAACTGTTGGCGCTATATAAATACTGTATAATTAATAATAATAATAATCTGGCACCAAGCCGTCAGTAGCAGATCCTGTAAGCTGGGAGGTGGGGCCTCCATGGATCAGACTTGTTTTTCCAGCACATCCCATGGATGCTCGAATAGATTAAGATCTGGAGAATTTTTCAGGCCAAGTCAAGACCTCATACTCTTTGTTGTGTTCCTCAAACCATTTTTAGATTCATCAGACCAGGCAACCTTCTTCCATTGCTCCTTGGTCCAATTCTGATGTTCACATGTCCATTGTAGGTACTTTTGGCTGTGGGCATGGGTACCCTGAGCGGTCTACACAACAAACTGTGATGCTCTGTGTGTTTTGACACCTTTCTATCACTTTTTCACTAATTTGAGCTCCAGCAGCTCTTTTATTGAATCAGGCTACACAGGCCAGCTTTCCCTCCCCACCTCCATCAATGAGCCTTCCCTCCCTACCTCTATCAGTGAGCCCCCACCTTCATCAATAAGCCTTTCCTCCCCACCTCCATCAATAAGCCTTCCCTCCCCACCTCTGTCAATGAGCCTTCCCTCCCCACAATCAATGAGCCTTCCCTCCCCCACCTCCATTAATGAGCCGTCCCTCCCCACCTCCATCAATGAGCCTTCCCTCCCCACCTCCATCAATGAGCCTTCCCTCCCTACCTCTATCAGTGAGCCCCCACCTTCATCAATAAGCCTTTCCTCCCCATCTCCATCAATGAGCCTTCCCTCCCCACCTCTGTCAATGAGCCTTCCCTCCCCACAATCAATGAGCCTTCCCTCCCCCACCTCCATTAATGAGCCTTCCCTCCCCACCTCCATCAATGAGCCTTCCCTCCCCGCCTCCATCAATGAGCCTTCCCTCCCCACCTCCATCAATGAGCCTTCCCTTCCCCCCTCCACCTCTATCAATGAGCCTTCCCTTCCCACCTCCATCAATGAGCCTTCCCTCCCCACCTCCATCAATGAGCCTTCCCTCCCCACCTCCATCAATAAGCCTTCCCTCCCCACCTCCATCAATGAGCCTTCCTTTCCCCCCTCCACCTCCATCAATGAGCCTTCCCTTCCCACCTCCATCAATGAGCCTTCACTCCCAACCCCTGTCAATGAGCCTTCCCTCCCCACCTCCATCAATGAGCCTTCCCTCTTCATCTCCATCAATTAGCCTTCCTTCCCCACCTCCATCAATGAGCCGTCCCCCCCCTCCATCAATGAGCCTTCCCCTCCCCCCCTCCATCAATGAGCCTTCCCCCCTCCATCAATGAGCCTTCACCCCTTTATCAATGAGCCTTGGCCACCCATGACCATGTTGCCGGTTGGCCAGTTTTCCTTCCTTGGACCTCTTTTGGTCGGTCCTGACCAATGCAGACGGGAAACATCCCACAAGAGCTGCAGTTTTGGAGTTGCTCTGACCCAACTAGATATTACAATTTGGTCCCTCAAATTTTTATGCTTTGTTGTTTTTTTCTGCTTTCAACACATCAACTTCAGGGACAACCTGTTCACTTGCTGCCTAAAATACCCCACTCACTTTCAGATGCCATTGTCATGAGATAATCAACATTATTCACTTCACCTGTCAGTGGTCGAAATGTTGTGGCTGAGCAGTGTACATTAAAGAGGAACTGAACTCTTGAAGTCAGTTACATTTTATTATGTGTTCTTGATTGATCCTCTCTGTGAAGGGAAATGTTAGAGTTGCCACCAGAACATAGCGTGAGGGTAACAACTTGTTTACACCAGGTGCTGTGCGTGAATGAGTGTAAAGTCGTGCGTTTTCCTTTTGCAGATGCATGCAGGTGCCATTCATGTTTATTCAGAATTTCACTCAGAGGCAAGGGGGTACACTTTTTTGCGTTCTATAGGAAGAGCTCTACACTTGGTGACAAACTTGATGAGCGAACGAGCTCCATGTTACCGTAAGGTGGACCGGTGGTCCATCCGCTACTGATATTTGTATGGAATACCAGATTCAGTTTTAGTATGAACGCTCCAAACTTCACAGTATGACTAAGAGGTGAAATTCAAACTTTTGAACCTTAGAAGTCAGCTGCAGGAAATACAGAGCTCTCTTTACATTTTTTTCCCCTTTTATTTTCTTTAAATAATTTACCTTCTGGTTACTCCGAAAGAGCTGGCATGGATGGAAGTGGATGGAGATGTCACATTGCATTTCCTCACCGAGGTTTGAGGTTAACAAAACCATGGTGTGTGGAGCACTCCTTAGGCAAGGAAAAACTTTGAGCCCGGTCATGAAGTTTACGTCTATGATCGGATATCGTTGCCACTGTAGCAAAACAGAAGAGTGGACAAGTGGCTTTTCAACACCTGAACTAGCTTATACATCACGGGAAACCACCTCGGGTTTCATAGTTCTAGAAAGCTTTGAGGCTGTTCCAAAATACAGTATTTTCGGAAGTTCTTTTCAGCTTCGTGGATACATTTCAGGCATGTCAATATAGTACATATAGGTCAAGAATCAGAAACTGATCTGATATGAGGTCTTTAGGGTGCCGCTGTCAGTAACAGGGAAGCTGGTTCCACACTGCCTTGTGTATAAGTACCTGTGACCGTGCTGGTGAGTGGTGATGGGAATTTGGTAAATTGAGTAAAAAGATGTCTTGACACAGCAAAATGGATCAAAATTGTAAACTAAAAACTATCATCATTTTTTCCAAAGCACAAAGAGAGCCAGGGGGACAAGGCCTTCATCCAGTCAAAGGTACAGAGAAGCCGGTAGCAAAAGACAGAGAAATAAGCGTAGGGCTGGCATGACAGGCTAGCAGGGCAAGCAGGACGCAAGGGGTTAACCCTGTGTTTTGGATATGTTTAGTTAGGTCGGGGTGGTCAGGAAAGGTTTGCAGGACTAGGAAGAGAGGTGCCAACAGAGGTGGCTCTAGGCTTTGTGAGGCCTTAGGCAAAACTTACAAATGAGGCCCCACGGACTGGGGCGCTCCGTGATGAGGCCGCTATTCCTCAGGCTGCGGGCAGTATCCGATTTGCCCGTCAGCTCCTGGGCCACAGAGTCCCAATGGGGGTAGGCGGAGCCGCCGGCGTCAACTTCAGTGATTGAGAACAGGTAAATTAGGCGGCCGCAAGGCCCCTGTGAGTGCGAGGCCTTAGGCGACCGCCTAATTTGCCTAATTAGAGAGCCGCCTCTGGGTGCCAAGTGTCCAGTGGTTATCGGACAAAGAAGCAGCTTCCCCCCCCCCTTTTTTTGTGGAATGGACGTCCGGCAGTGATTATTGTAGTGGTGTGGTGGTTAGGATTATTGGAGGCCATCGAAATGAATACTGATATAGCATAGTGGGGAACCATCTATGGTATGGGGTCCACGGTAAGATGCCAGTTAACCGAGGTTTAACTGAGCATTCGGCTTATGGGCATCTTCGTTGGAAGGTGGAGAGTTGGCATCATGCTCAAGTTGGTGTGTTGCAAGCGGGGACCTTGTGTGTAGAGTGCAGGCCCGGATTGGCCATAGGGCAAACCGGGCATTTGCCCGGTGGGCCGCGGCCGCTGGGGCCGCCAGGCTGCAAGTCCTTGCATGGCCCAACGGCTTGAGCTTGTGCCGCTCATCCAGCCTCTCCGCGGCCGCCCGGCTGCCAGTTAAGCTCAGCCATCGGCGCCGGGGGGAGGAGCTAAATGAGACGTCTTCGGCCTCACCACGGCTGCACGGCCGCACGTATAGGTCAGCCGTCAGTGCCGGGGGGAGGAGCCAGAGCAGACACATTGGAGCCGCTGTTATGTCGAGAGGTGCTGGAACAGAAAACGTAAGTTCAGCCTCCCCTGTGAACTAGATAGGAGGATCGGTGGGGGTGGCTGCATATAGAACAATTATTTTCTCCATCTTCCTCCTGCAGTATCGAATGCCTGTGAGAGGTAGAGGAGAAGCAGGCATTCCGAGACTGCAGGAGGAAGATGGAGAAAATGATTCTTCTATATGCAGCCGCCCCCACCGATCCTCCTATCCTGCTTCTCTCTGCTGCTCCCGCAGGGCTCTCCACCGCACCCATACTCTCTGCCAACCCCGTGCTCCATGCTGTCTGCCACCCCCCATGCTCTCTGCCACCCCCCATGCTCTCTGCCACCCCCCATGCTCTCTGCCACCCCCCATGCTGTCTGCCACCCCCATGCTGTCTGCCACCCCCATGCTGTCTGCCACCCCCCATGCTGTCTGCCACCCCCCATGCTGTCTGCCACCCCCCATGCTGTCTGCCACCCCCCATGCTGTCTGCCACCCCCCATGCTGTCTGCCACCCCCCATGCTCTCCGCCACCCCCCATGCTCTCCGCCACCCCCCATGCTCTCCGCCACCCCCCATGCTCTCCGCCACCCCCCATGCTCTCCGCCACCCCCCATGCTCTCTGCCACCCCCCATGCTGTCTGCCACCCCCATGCTGTCTGCCACCCCCATGCTGTCTGCCACCCCCATGCTGTCTGCCACCCCCCATGCTGTCTGCCACCCCCCATGCTGTCTGCCACCCCCCATGCTGTCTGCCACCCCCCATGCTCTCCGCCACCCCCCATGCTCTCCGCCACCCCCCATGCTCTCCGCCACCCCCCATGCTCTCCGCCACCCCCCATGCTCTCTGCCTCCCCCCATACTCTCCACCTCCCCCCATACTCTCCACCTCCCCTCATACTCTCCACCTCCCCCTATGCTCTCCACCTCCCCAATGCTCTCCACCTCCCCAATGCTCTCTGCCACCCCCCTGTGCTCTCTGCCACCCCCCCATACTCTCCACCTCCCCCCATGCTCTCCACCCCCCCCATACTCTCCACCTCCCCCTGTGCTCTCTGCTACCCCCTCATACTCTCCACCTCCCCCCGTGCTCTCCGCCTCCCCCCGTGCTCTCTGCCACCCCCTGTGCTCTCTGCCACCCCCTGTGCTCTCTGCCACCCCCTGTGCTCTCCATCCCCCCCCCATGCTCTCTGCTACCCCCTCATGCTCTCCACCTCCCCCTGTGCTCTCTGCCACCCCCTGTGCTCTCTGCCACCCCCTGTGCTCTCTGCCACCCCCTGTGCTCTCCGCCACCCCCCCCCATACTCTCCACCTCCCCCCCATACTCTCCACCTCCCCCCATGCTCTCTGCTACCCCCTCATGCTCTCTGCCACCCCCCATGCTCTCTGCCACCCCCCATGCTCTCTGCCACCCCCCATGCTCTCTGCCACCCCCCATGCTCTCTGCCACCCCCCATACTCTCCACCTCCCCCCATACTCTCCACCTCCCCCCATACTCTCCACCTCCCCCCATACTCTCCACCTCCCCCCATACTCTCCACCTCCCCCCATACGCTCCACCTCCCCCCATACGCTCCACCTCCCCCCCATGCTCTCTGCCACCCCCCATACTCTCCACCTACCCCCCATACGCTCCACCTACCCCCCATACGCTCCACCTGCCCCCCATACTCTCCACCTCCCCCCATACACTCCACCTCCCCCCCATGCTCTCTGCCACCCCCTCATAGTCTCCACCTCCCCCCATGCTCTCTGCCTCCCCCCCTCCCCCCATGCTCTCTGCCTCCCCCCATGCTCTCTGCCACCCCCATACTCTCTGCCACCCCCTCATACTCTCTGCCACCCCCTCATACTCTCTGCCACCCCCTCATACTCTCTGCCACCCC
Organism: Lithobates septentrionalis; assembly: GCA_037952835.1. Lineage (NCBI taxonomy): Eukaryota > Metazoa > Chordata > Amphibia > Anura > Ranidae > Lithobates > Lithobates septentrionalis. The sequence goes on from JBBDGP010004386.1 coordinate 99,956, forward strand.
CTCATACTCTCTGCCACCCCCTCATACTCTCTGCCACCCCCTCATACTCTCTGCCACCCCCTCATACTCTCTGCCACCCCCTCATACTCTCTGCCACCCCCTCATACTCTCTGCCACCACCTCATACTCTCTGCCACCACCTCATACTCTCTGCCACCTCCTCATACTCTCTGCCACCTCCTCATACTCTCTGCCACCTCCTCATACTCTCTGCCACCTCCTCATACTCTCTGCCACCCTCCCTCTCATACACTCCACCTCCCCCCTCTCATACTCTCCACCTCCCCCCCATGCTTTCTGCCACCCTCCATGCTCTCCACCTTCCCCCATGCTCTCTGCTACCCCCTCATACTCTCCACCTCCCCCTATGCTCTCCACCTCCCCCTATGCTCTCCACCTCCCCCTATGCTCTCCACCACTCCCCCCTGTGCTCTCCACCACTCCCCCCTGTGCTCTCCACCACTCCCCCCTGTGCTCTTCCAGTCTTCCCATCACCCCATGCTCTCCGCCAGCCCTCCTGTGCTGTCCACATCCCCCATGCTCTCCGTTGTCCTCCCTGGGCTCTCCACCTCCCCCCATGCTCTCCACTGCCCCCCTGTGCTCTCCTCTTCCTCCCTGTGTTCTCTGCCTCTCCCCTGTGCTCTCGCCCCACCCATGTTCTCAAGGTTCTTCCCTGTGCTCTCCAACCCCCATGCTCTTTCCTGCTCGCACCCCCCCCCCCCTCCACACCTCTGCTGGGTTCCCCCCTCCCCTCTCTCAGGGGATCTGTCAGGGTGGAGAGTGGGGAAGGGGCCGGTTAACATATCATGGGCTGCTCAATCCAAAATGCCCGGGCCTATTTTTTGTCCCAGTCCGGGCCTGGTAGAGTGTATGGCTCTCATGGTTCAGAGAAGCAGGATCTCCCAATCTATGGATAGTGTAGGACCCACTAATCATGGGGTACTTTGTCGCAGTAAGTGGGCTTAGCACCATATAGCAATAAGGTGTGACCAAATCCCCATATTTTTTGATAATATTTTTTTTGAAAATGTCTAGCTGTATTAAACTAGCCTTGCTGGAGGTAAATGTCTTTTTTGCATGTGTGCGCTGTAACATTTTGTTCTGCTGTATGGTCTTATGGCTGCACCACCTTTAATGCATCTTTTAGGGTGTGCCCCCCAAATATCTTGTTTGTCTATTGTATGGATTCTGACCAAATCCTTTTGGGTGAGGAGCACCCCACTCCCTCAATAAGTACCTCTCATTAGTGTCCACTTGTGTCATGGGTGGAGACCTCAAAGTTCTCCCATATAGAAGAGTGTATGGCTCTCATGGTTCAGAGAAGCAGGATCTCCCAATCTATGGATAGTGTAGGACCCACTAATCATGGGGTACTTTGTCGCAGTAAGTGGGCTTAGCACCATATAGCAATATGGTGTGACCAAATCCCCATATTTGGGGTCTTTTCAGTGCCTTCAAAGATCAGCAACCTGGTTTAATATCTATCTGTGAGATTATTGTTTTGTAAATAACATGTTTATGGTTATTTGTTAATAAATGGCCGGTATGGCCAATTTTATTCCAAAAAGGGTGTCGTCTGGTTATTTAATATGGGATACAACACGTATGGTAGGAGTAGGGGTAATGGTCAGTTTGCATCTGTCTTACCATAGTCAGGAGGCCTCACTGCAATCTGCATCCCTCTTGTCTCTAGAAGTGGCTGAAGAGGAACAGACCGCGTTTAGGAGGACATCTGTAGAGCTTCATGGTCTATGGCCTGGCTTTATCCTCCATTTTCCAGTGGCTTAGGCAGAGCCTGATACTTATAGATAGGCCATTTTTCAGCAGTATCACTTGTCTGCTAAACTGGCACCCTGAAGTGGCTTGTGCCAGTATTGATGATTGTTCTGACCTTGATCGCATTGCATTTGCCTTACCCAAACTTCCCATTCGAGGGGTTTTACCTGTTACAGTAAAGCCCATTTAACTTTCTACTGGTGTGTCGCTGACGGTCATATTCCGGTACAGGGCAGGTCATCACTCAAGGACTGCAGGGAAAACATTATGTGGATGTCAGGGCCAGCACTGAGAATGGAGGGAAGCTAGGCAATTGCCCAGGGCCTTCACCATTTCCGGGACCCTAGTTGTTAGAATGGCAGGGGTTCAGGAAGCTGGAATGTGGTGTATACAGGGTCCCAATTTAGATGTGTCCTGGGCCCTAGTTTGTCTAAAACCAACTCTACTGGTTAAATCTTGTGGTTTCAGATATTTTATCTTTCTCTATGGCTGGTTCAGTAAGGGATTATCTACATTCATGACAAGGGTATTGCACATAAGCCCGCTTCCTATCCTAACCAGAACATATAATATGATTTAACATAATAATATAACTTACCGAGATGGCATTGGGGTCATTGAAGGATTGCCCTGATAAGTAATGTGTGGCTGCATGCTGATTTAGTTAAGGGATTCTCTACTTTCAAGAAAAACAATCTTGGGAAGCAGACATGCTCAGCAGGATCCATGGGATGACGAACCTGCTGTTGTGACCATAAAGCACTCTGACATTACTTAACCTCTTGGATTCCACTGGCTGGGAAGAATGCTGGTACAACAACCTGCCATGCACACCTGTTCATTGTAGCTTTAGTAACCAGTGTTGTGTCAGCTTTCCCCTCAAAGAAATCCAGAAATTTCCAAACTCCTGGGAGTGTCTGACTGGGTTAGGTAAGTTGGTTGACAGGGGTAGAAGGAGGAAACCTCAGCTCTTAAATGTTATTATCTCCAAAACTGGAAACCTATTTCAATAACTGTTGGTGTTGCACCCTCCTAGAGTAGTGTAGATTATTAGATACATTTAGTTAGCTCCTCTGTAATCAGTGGCTCGGGAGGGGGCAAACCATTTGGTGGAGGGGGGATTATGGTGTGGGGCTGTTTTTCAGGGGTTGGGCTTGGCCCCTTAGTTCCAGTGAAGGGAACTCTTAAGGTGTCAGCATACCAAGACATTTTGGACAATTTGTGGGAAGAGTTTGGGGACGGCCTCTTCTCGTTCCAACATGACTGCGCACCAGTGCACAAAGCAAGGTCCATAAAGACATGGATGAGCGAGTTTGGGGTGGAGGAACTTGACTGGCCTGCACAGAGTCCCGACCTCAACCCGATAGAACACCTTTGGGATTAATTAGAGTGCCTGACCTCACACATACCCTTCTGGAAGAATGGTCAAACATTCCCATAGACACCCTCCTAAACCTTGTGGACGGCCTTCCCAGAGGAGTTGAAGCTGTTATAGCTGCAAAGGGTGGGCCAACTCAATATTGAACCCTACGGACTAAGACTGGAATGTCATTAAAGTTCATGTTTGTGTAAAGGCAGGCGTCCCAATACTTTTGACAATATAGTGTACTTATGGTTAATGTTATATGCTGCTTGCAGTAGTTCTTTGGTAATATAGTGTATGTGCAGCCAAAGGGTGAGCTTTATTGCCTTTTACATGCCTGAAATATTCATCCCCTTCTATAGGATTGCCAAATTGTGATAAACAATACAACCTGATGGAGCTGACCGGCAGAACGAAGAGCGATGTCCACTGTCCATGACAAGCGGCCAGTCGTCTTCATCTGCACTAAATAAAATAGAGCCTAGAATCTGATTGGCTGTCATGGGTAAAGCATCCTTTGTTGGACAGTTTTTATAAATCAGGCCCACTGACATTAATGGGCCTCATGCACAATTGGCATTTTAAACACCACTTCTAGAGGCCTCTTGAGTTTTTTGGGGGTTTTTTCTGCCTCTGAACGCCTCTCAATGTTAGCCTATGTGTCCATCCACACGTAGGCGTTCACAGGCATTTAGAGGCATGGACACTGTTTTTTTTCATGCTGTTTTTTGCCTGCCAGGAGAAAAGGCGCTTAGCAGAGCTGGGCAAAATGCCCTGTGTGCATGGGGGCTAAGAAGGTACAAAATAGAGGGAGAGAAAAACTCACCCAAGCCCTACCGCTATATAGTTTAGTTGGTGTGTAGAGTAGTCGGTGCTCTGGCTAATTAAGCTCACAAAAGATCCATAGAAAGTACAGGCCGGCAACTCGACAGGTTCTGCATAGAAAATATTTATTTAAGCATTACGGCAATAACATCATCCAAAAATACTGACGTGTTTCGGCCTTAGGCCTTCATCAATGATGAAGGCCTAAGGCCGAAACACGTCAGCATTTTTGGATGATGTTATTGCCGTAATGCTTAAATATTTTCTATGGGGAAGCTGTCGAGTTGCCGGCCTGTACTTTCTACAAAATAGAGGTGATGGGACTTTTTAGGTGCAATTAGTACTATGACATCATGTATTTTCAATAAAAACGCAGTTTATGAAAGTCACAAAAACACGCATAAAAACAATTTGTACAATACATGGACAGCTTTGTGGTCATTCAAGGCGTGTTTTTTTTTTTGTAGCTCCTATAGCTGTTCCCACATCTTTGGTCCTACGTGTTTCGCGGTATGGCTTCCTCAGGGACAAGCGTGGTTTTATGGCTACTATATGAATAAACAAAAAGCCAATTACAAAAAGTGCACATAATATCATGTCAAACAATACAATCACTGTGCATATCAAAGGCTATGAAAATAAATACATGAACGCATCTCCACCCACTGGCAAGAGTTCTTTCAATGGAGTCATACCTCAATGACAGAGAATGAGATCCAGTTATTGTGCATGGGGTGATGGTCCCCAACCTCCCCAGCACTCAGAAGTCATCCTCTTCTTGCTGCCCAGGGGGTGTTGCAGCCTCTCACCTCTTGCAGCTTATCACCTGGGGGGGTGGTTGTTTGCAGCCTGTCACCTGCTGGGGGGGGGTTCATGCAGCTTATCACCTAGGGAGTGGTGGTTGCAGCCTTTGTCTCACCAGTGCCATTAGATCCTGTCCCAGTCCCTCCTCTCTCCTACCCCCATTCTCTTTCTTCATGACCAGCGAGAGGGAAGGGAGTAGTGGTGCTAGGAGAAGGAGAGCCGGTGCCCTCTGGTGGTCAGAGGGTGGCAGTGCAGATTGTGCCGGCTTGCACTGCCTGCTGCCAACCCCTGCCGCGCGGACCGGCTCCCAGAATGCCATGGACCAGCGCCGGTCTGCGGGCCCGGGGGTTGGGGACCCCTGGCTTAAAGGATAAGTTCACCTTTGGAACAAGTTACATGTTACACCAGTATTTAGGGGGGTGTAACATACATACAACAACCCCCCCCCCAGTGACTTCTCCCCTGCAGCTGCAGTCACACTTTAAAAATGGAGTGGCTGTGTGTGGCCTTGTCTGCACATACGCCTCATACTATGCACATACTCATAGTCTGCATATGCGCCTCAACGCACATACTATAAATGCAGTATTTCCCCAGTGGCAGACGGACTTGTACTTCTCTACGGACTATGAGGGTGCCGTTGATGAGCGCTCTCATAGTCCATTCACACTTCCTCCAGCTTTCTAACAGAAAGCCCATACAGAGGTCCAGGCATCTCATTCATAGAGGGATCAGTCTTTGGAGCACAACATCCCAAATTAACACATTGGAGAAAACCAAAAACGGACACTATGGACTTTGAAGGTGCTAAAGGACCAACAGGCTGAAAAAAACCTTTATTCAAATTTACAAACTTTATTTTGCATTAGTTAAAAGCATATAGTCACATTTAAAATAAAATAGGAGTGAAGATCGGATTGTGTTGAAATATCTTCCTAATTGTATTGGACCCCACTACAGGTTACCCCTATCATACATGCCATAGTAAAGCTATAATATATAATATATACATGGGCGATCCTCATGCAATTGTGCCTCAACGTGCTCCGTGGGATCCCGTGAAACGCGTTGAGGTACAACTGTTTTTGGTTTTAATGACAGCTCAGATGATTGATTTCCAGGGCTTACCGCACTCATTTATTAAATGTATCTGATAGCTCTGGAAGTCATATACAGGTTTTTTTTTCGTGGCGGCGGTGTGATGAGTATCTAAATTGCTTGTGCTTCATTGTGATGTATTGCTGTTTCCTCCACAAACACTAAAAAGGATATTAGCGTGACAAATGTTTATACTACTAACAGTCCTGGAGTGCATGTGTAACAGAACTCAGAGATCTCTTAATATGATAAGAGACATCTTGAAAGACCTGGTCACAACATAGGGGAGCTGTTCTTCTATGGATGCTCAATCTTTTTGGACATTTTTTTTAGCAAGATTAATGATGAATGTGTAGCTAGTTGGGATGGAGGTTTAGCTAGTCGGAATAGGAATGGTCTTTAATCCTTGTAGCAATCATTCTCAACCAGGGTTCCTCCAGAGGTTGCTAGGGGCTTCCCAAGCTGTGGCCAGTTGGCTGATTGACCTCCAACTTGACCTCCCATTTGATGGTGCCATCGTAGTTCCACAGCCAACGCTACTTGGCAAAAATAGCAACCTGATTCTGTGGCATTCTGACCAATCACTGTAAGAGTTCCAGCCCATCCACTTGTAAGCAGGTCCCCCATTGGGCTCCAGCATCAACCATGCTGTCTCAGGGCCCCTCCGTTCATCTTCGTGAGACATGAATACATTGAGGTTGCTAACACAAACTTCATTTTGGTTACTCATGTACTCCCGGCTGAAGGTCCTTTATCCTCACAAGATATTTCAGAACTTGGTTAAAATAAACGGTTGCCCACACTGTCAGCCTTGTTTGACGTTTTACCTAAAACGGAATAGGTATAAGCAGCGCTGGAAATAAATAAATAAATAAGTTCAAAAGTGCCCACGGACACTTTTACAAAATTCCATTACTCTTTAGGAGTCACCCGAGGTGTATATTCAAACAGTCTGAAGTTAGTAGTAATATCCTCCACCGAACATCAACACACCGGGCATCTTACCCCAAAGTTTGGACCACTAGGCACAGTGTTGATCCACAGGCTGGTCTAGTATCCTCTAAGGCACACGCGTGGACCCCGGCCATCTTGTGGGTTGGAAACATCTGCTTACCTTATGTCACGCTTGTTTTACTCGTTTTAAATGTGAGTATTCGGATTTATTTGGAATGAACTTATACACTGGTTTTTTATACTGATATACACCATGAGGAGTTGTTTGCTCTTATTTTGACGCATGATACCTGTGGACTTACCATCCATGAGGGATATACAAGATCCATTTGCATGTTGCCTTAGAGGAGACGAGACCAGCCTGTGGATCAACACCATGCTTGTTTGACCACCTATAACCTAGTGGTCCATACTTTGGGGTAAGAGGCCCGGTGTGTTGATGTTCGGTGGAGGATATTACTCCTCACTTCAAGTCTGTTTGAAAACACACCTCGGGTGACTCCTAAAGAGATATGGACTTTTGTACTTGTGTCCGTGGGCACTTTTGATCTTTATTATTTATTTTCAGAGCTGCATATACCTATTCCTCTATGCTCACTTTGTTACCAGCAATTAATGCCAGCTGCTTCTTAGAACCCAAGCGCAGTGAATATTCCCTATCTATATTGCTTTACCTATAACGTTTAACATGGTACAGATGTGATATAAGAGACATCTTGAAAGACCTGTTCACAACATCAGGGAGCTGTTTGTCTATTGATGCTCAATCCTTATAGCAGACATTCCCAACCAGGGTTCCTCCAAAGGCTGCTAGGGGATCCTCAAGTTGTGGCCATTTGCCTGATTGACCTCCCATTTGATGGTGGCTTTGTAGTTCCAGGGCAGGGGCAGACTGACCATTGAGCCACTCGGGCACTGCCCGAGGGCCCTGGGCCACTAGGGGGCCCCATCAGGGTTGCCAGCCTCAGTAAAACCAGGGACAGTATGTATAAATCTGTCTGTGTATACTGTGTGTACATGTATACTGTGTGATTGTATACTGTGTGTGTGTATACTGTGTGGCCTCATAATCTCTGATTGCCTGGGGGCCCCATAATCTCCTATTGCCCGGGGGCCCCATGAGTTATCAGTCCGCCCCTGTTCCAGGGCCAATGCTGCTTGGCAAACTAGCATTGTGGTTATCTTTGTAAGTGTGCCATTCTGACCAATCACAGTAATGCCGCGTACACACGATAGGATTTTCCGACAACAAAATCCATGTTTTTTTTCCCAACGGATGTTGGCTCAAACTTGTCTTGCATACACACGGTCACACAAAGTTGGTCGGAAATTCCGAACATCAAAAATGCGGTGACGTACAACACGTACGACGAGCCCAGAAAAATGAAGTTCAATAGCCAGTGCTGCTCTTCTGCTTGATTCCGAGCATGCGTGGCACTTTGTGCGTCGGAATTGTGTACACACGATCGGAATTTACAACAACGGATTTTGTTCTCGGAAAATTTGAGAACCAGATCTCCAAATTTTGTGTGACTGAAATTCCGATGGAAAATGTCCGATGGAGCCCACACGCAGTCGGAATTTCCGACAACAAGCTTCGATCGAACATTTTCCATCGGAAAATCCTATCGTGTGTACGGGGCATTAGGGTATCAGTCTCCCACTTGTAGGCAGGTACCTGATTGGCCTCCAGCAATGACCATGCTGGCCCCTCCGTTCACCTTCATGAGACATGAAAAAATTGAGGTTGCTAACACAACTTATCGTTGAAAAACTCCGCCATTTTGGCTGCTCATGTACTCCCAGTCGGAGGACCTTCCTCACAGAATATTTCAGAACCTGTACGTCTATGGATGCTCAATCTTTTGGACTTTTTTTTTAGTAAGACAAATGATAATGTGTAACTAGTAGAATGGAGATTTAGGAATAGGATTGGCCTTGAAATGCTGTAGAAGTCATTCTCAACCAGGGTTCCTCCAAAGGTTGCTAGGGGTTCCTCAAGCTGTGGCCAGTTGACTGATTGACTTCCCATTTGATGGTGCCATTGTTGTTCCACAGCCAATGCTACTTGGCAAAACTAGCATCCTAATTATCTTGTTAAGTGTGCCATTCTGACCAATCACAGTAATGCCCCGTACACACGGTCGGACTTTGTTCGGACATTCCGACAACAAAATCCTAGGATTTTTTCCGACGGATGTTGGCTCAAACTTGTCTTGCATACACACGGTCACACAAAGTTGTCGGAAAATCCGATCGTTCTAAACGCGGTGACGTAAAACACGTACGTCGGGACTATAAACGGGGCAGTGGCCAATAGCTTTCATCTCTTTATTTATTCTGAGCATGCGTGGCACTTTGTGCGTCAGATTTGTGTACACACGATCGGAATTTCCGACAACGGATTTTGTTGTCGGAAAATTTTATAGCCTGCTCTCAAACTTTGTGTGTCGGAAAATCCGATGGAAAATGTGTGATGGAGCCCACACACGGTCGGAATTTCCGACAACAAGGTCCTATTCACACATTTTCCATCGGAAAATCCGACCGTGTGTACGGGGCATTAGAGTTTCAGTCTCCCCACTTGTAGGCAGGTCCCAGATTGACCTCTAGCAACAACCATGTTGTCCTAGGGTCCCTCCCTTCATCTTCACGTGACATGAATAACTTGAGGTTGCTAACACAACTTATCATGGAGGAACTCAACCATTTTGGCTGCTCATGTACTCCCGGACGGAGGTCCTTCCTCACAGGATGTTTCAGAACCTGTGCATCTATGGATGCTCAATCTTTTTGGACATTTTTTTAGTAAGACAAATGATGATGTGTAACTAGTAGAATGGAGATTTAGGAATAGGATTGGCCTTGAAACCTTGTAGCAGTCATTCTCAACCAGGGTTCCTTCAGAGGTCACTAGGGGGTTCTTCAAGCTGTAGCTGGCAAACTAGCATTGTGATTATCTTTTTAGCTGTCTGTAAGTGTGGCATTCTGACCAATCACTGTAATGCCCCGTACACACGATCGGATTTTCCGATGGAAAATGTGTGATAGGACCTTGTTGTCGGAAATTCCGACCGTGTGTGGGCTCCATCACACATTTTCCATAGGAATTTCCGACACGCAAAGTTTGAGAGCAGGCTATAAAATTTTCCGACAACAAAATCCGTTGTCGGAAATTCCGATCGTGTGTACACAAATCCGATGGACAAAGTGCCACGCATGCTCAGAATAAATCAAGAGACGAAAGCTATTGGCTACTGCCCCAGTTATAGTCCCGACGTACGTGTTTTACGTCACCGCGTTCAGAACGATCGGATTTTCCAACAACTTTGTGTGACCGTGTGTATGCAAGACAAGTTTGAGCCAACATCCGTCGGAAAAAATCCATGGATTTTGTTGTCGGAATGTCCGATCAATGTCCGACCGTGTGTACGGGGCATAAGAGTTTCAGTCTGTCCACGTGTAGGCAGGTCCCCAATTGGCCTTCAGCAATAACCACGCTGTCTCAGGGCCCCTCCCATTAACGTCATTAAACGTGAATAAGCTGAGGCTGCTAACACAACTTATCATTGAGAGACTTCACCATCTTGGCTGCTCATATACTCCCGGCCAGAGCTCCTTCCTCACAGGATATTTCAGAACTTGTTTAAATGAGACTAAATGTGTGATAATGCTAAACGCGCCAAGCACTTGAGCGTTAGTTCATTTCAATGGCCACATAATTTCTTCACAAATGTAGGCCAAAATTTATAATGCTACATGTCTTTGGTTAAAAAAAAAAAAAAATCCCAATAAGTGTATATTGATTGGTTTGCGTTAAAGTTATAGCGTCTACAAACTATGAGATACTGTATATATTTGAAAATTGATCAATCCTGATGTACTAATTTCTGAAAGCCCTTTAACATCAGGACAGTACAAATATCCCCCAAATGACCCCTTTTTGGAAAGCAGACAGTGCAAGGTATTTAGTAAGAGGCATGGCGAGTTTTTTGAAGTTTAAATTTTTGGTCAAAATGTTAGAATTTTTTGTGAAAATTTCAAATCTTTTTGTCAAAATTTCACAAGGAGACAAGAGAGCTTGAGAGTAGGAGGTCTTGAGAGGAGCGGAGAGGACAGTTTGGGTGATATTTGGAGACAAGATTAGTGATGTAGCTCGGGGCAGAGTTGTGAATGGCTTTGTATGTTGTGATAAGTATTTTGAAGTTAATTCGCTGGGCGATCGGAAGCCAGTGTAGGGATTGGCGGACAGGGGTGGCAGGCAATGAGTGGTTGGTAAGGTAGATGAGTCTGGCAGCAGCATTCATGATAGACGAGGGGACGAGCCAATGGAGAGGTAGGCCTATGAGAAGGGAGTTGCAATAGTCAAAGCTAGAGATAAGTTCAAGGAGTTTGGATGAAAAGGGGAGCAAAGAGATTGGGCGTAGTTTGTTAAGATTGGTGGAGTCCAGTGAGGTTTTTTTAAGTATGGGGGTGACTAGTGCATGTTTTAGAGAGTTGGGGAAGATGCCAGAAGAGAGGGAGAGATTGAAGATGTGAGTTAGAGAGTGTAGCATAGAGGCAGAGGGTGAACGTAGCATTTGCGAGGGGACAGGGTCCAGGTCAGGGGCCCGTCCATTAGGGGCACCCAGGCGCCGCCCCCTCTCTCCTCGCCACCTCCTATATGAGTAATAGATAGATTTATTGCATGAATCTATCCATGGCCGCCACAGCCTCCCCCTATTCATGCATCCGACCCCTTTCAGGTCACCGGGCGCATGAATTACAGCGGCCAGGGTTTTTTTTAAGCACCTGATTAGAGCCATAGGCTCTAATAGGCTTCAAAATAGGGTGGGCTCAGGACGCTGAAGATGCAACCCGACCCCACCCATTTGTGTTGCAACAGCTAATGAATATTCACTGTTGCAACACTGATCCTCCTCCCGGCCAATCAGAAAGCGGGTCTGATTCCTGTCACCCGATAAACAGACAGGGGATCCTATTGGACGCCTAGGAGGAGGGGAGGAGACGCACAGCAGAAGCGAGGAGGAGAAAGGCTACTCGGTCCCCGCCGCTGTTCCATGGATGCCCGGTTCCTGCCACCACTTCATGGATGCCTGGTCCCCGCTGCTCCATGGATGCCTGGTCCCCACCGCCCCTCCATGGATGCCTGGTCCCCACCGCCCCTCCATGGATGCCTGATCCCTGCTGCCACTCCATGGATGCCTGATCCCCGCCGCTTAGATGGGGTAAGTGCCGGTGGACTGACCGCTGGACAGCGGGGGGGTGGGGTGGGGGGGGTTGAGTTGCCGTGGAGGGGGGTTCGGTTGTTTGCCACCCCCCCAACAAAAAAACACCAGCTGCCACTGGTCCAGTGGACAGGTGGTTAGCTGGATGTTAGCAAGAAGTTTAGCAATCTCCTCTATGTAACTGTAAATGTACTGCGGCGGGGTGGCAAGTAGGGTAGCCACCTCATTCCTTTAAACCTGAACACCATATTAATTACACGGGTTCTGAGGCTAATTTAATGCAGATAAGGCACTAAGTGAGTTTAATTACCACCTTAATCAGCCACAGGACCTGTGTAATTAATATGTGTTAGATTTTAAAGGGACGAGGTGGCAAGTGGTTAACTCCCAAGCGCTTAAGGTGCCCAAATGCGTCTACTCGTGTTTACATGTGTCAAGTGTTTTTTTTTTTTTTTTTCTGGCATTTAGGAGAGCTGGAGATGAGGCCTTACTTGCATCAATGACACGCCATTCAGACGATTAGAAATTTTGTCTAATTTGCGCCCAAGTAGATCCCGGCTTCTACGTGACGTATGTATTGAATGATGTCCCCGTATTGAACCGGAGGCTGCTATTAAATCAAAGGAGGCATTAAAAAACCCGCGAGCCCATACCCAGCCAAAAGCAGATGTTGAAGGCCAGTTTCTATTGAGAGTTTGTCCTAAACCAATGCCTCTATTAAACCCCCCCCATTTTTCACCCTCTACCCTATCCTCACTTGTGTGTTCACGGACTCACCAATGCTAGCTATGCTATATTATACCAATACCACATCTTTCAGCTATTGCACCTTTCCAGTGTCTCCCGCGGTTTACCCTATTTTGGGTGCCTCATTTACGGCCGTCCTTAACCCTGATTGGGTCCCCACCAGTAGGCCAAGCTCGCCTACATAAAAACTTGCTCCAGTATTGTTGTAATTTAATGCATAACTGTGTCCTCTTCTTATTATATACTCTATGATGTCAATAATTAGAAGATTTTATTTTCTCTTAGATGCATATGGTCAATCTCTCCTGAAGAAGCAGATTTGTTCGCGAAACATGTGGAGGATTAAACATTGGACCTACATCTCCGGAGGCTCCACCAATGTGTGGGGTTATCATTGTTTAAAGCCTGTATGTTTATTGCTTTGTATGCAATTTGGTTCTATGTGTGTTTTTCCTATGTGATTTGTATTATGTGTACCAAGTTGTTTTTTTCTACAATAAATAGAATTTTTTATATTCAGTTGTCCATTCCTGAGTACCAACATGGTCCATACAAACATTGTATCACGGGAAATTTTTTTGGAGTAGCCCCTGACATACCCCCTCATACCTCATCACTGTCAATTAAGGATGATGGTACCAGGGGCGGACTGACAACTCATGGGGCCCCCGGGCAATAGGAGATTATGGGGCCCCCGGGCAATAGTAGAAGATTATGGGGCCCCCGGGCAATAGGAGATTATGGGGCCCCCATGCAATAGGAGATTATGGGCCCCCCAGGCAATAGATTATGGGGCCACACAGTATACACACACACACATACAGTATACACTAGGGGTGCAACGGATTAAAAAACTCACGGTTCGGATTGTTCCTCGGATCAGGAGTCACGGTTTGGATAATTTTCGGATCAACAAAAAAAAATCTCCCCACTGTAATATCCACAATCTCCGTATTACATAGTTACATAGTTACATAGTAGGTGAGGTTGAAAAAAGACACAAGTCCATCAAGTCCAACCTATGTGTGTGATTATGTGTCAGTATTACATTACATATCCCTGTATATTGCGGTCATTCAGGTGATTATCTAATAGTTTCTTGAAGCTATCAATGCTCCCCGCTGAGACCACCGCCTGTGGAAGGGAATTCCACATCCTTGCCGCTCTTACAGTAAAGAACCCTCTACGTAGTTTAAGGTTAAACCTCTTTTCTTCTAATTGTAATGAGTGGCCATGAGTCTTATTAAACTCTCTTCTGCGAAAAAGTTTTATCCCTATTGTGGGGTCACCAGTACAGTATTTGTAAATTGAAATCATATCCCCTCTCAAGCGTCTCTTCTCCAGAGAGAATAAGTTCAGTGCTCGCAACCTTTCCTCATAACTAAGATCCTCCAGACCCTTTATTAGCTTTGTTGCCCTTCTTTGTACTCGCTCCATTTCCAGTACGTCCTTCCTGAGGACTGGTGCCCAGAACTGGACAGCATACTCCAGGTGCGGCCGGACCAGAGTCTTGTAGAGCGGGAGAATTATCGTTTTATCTCTGCAGTTGATCCCCCTTTTAATGCATGCCAATATTCTGTTTGCTTTATTAGCAGCAGCTTGGCATTGCATGCCATTGCTGAGCCTATCATCCACTAGGACCCCCAAGTCCTTTTGCATCCTAGATTCCCCCAGAGGTTCTCCCCCCAGTGTATAGATTGCATTCATATTTTTGCCACCCAAATGCATTATTTTACATTTTTCTACATTGAACCTCATTTGCCATGTAGTCGCCCACCCCATTAATTTGTTCAGGTCTTTTTGCAAGATTTCCACATCCTGCGGAGAAGTTATTGCCCTGCTTAGCTTAGTATCGTCTGCAAATACAGAGATGGAACTGTTTATCCCATCCTCCAGGTCGTTTATGAACAAATTAAATAGGATTGGTCCCAGCACAGAACCCTGGGGAACCCCACTACCCACCCCTGACCATTCTGAGTACTTCCAATTTATCACCACCCTCTGAACACGCCCTTGTAGCCAGTTTTCAATCCATGTACTCACCCTATGGTCCATGCCAACGCACCTTATTTTGTACAGTAAACGTTTATGGGGAGCTGTGTCAAATGCTTTTGCAAAATCCAGATACACCACGTCTACGGGCCTTCCTTTATCTAGATGGCAACTCACCTCCTCATAGAAAGTTAATAGATTGATTTGGCAAGAACGATTCTTCATGAATCCATGCTGATTACTGCTAATGATATCATTCTTATTACTAAAATCTTGTATATAGTCCCTTATCATACCCTCCAAGAGTTTACATACTATTGATGTTAGGCTAACTGGTCTGTAATTCCCAGGGATGTTTTTTGGGCCCTTTTTAAATATTGGTGCTACATTGGCTTTTCTCCAATCAGCTGGTACCATTCCAGTCAATAGACTGTCTGTAAAAATTAGGAACAAGGTCTGGCAATCACCTGACTGAGTTCCCTAAGAACCCTCGGATGCAAGACATCTGGTCCCGGTGATTTATTAATGTTAAGTTTCTCAAGTCTAATTTTAATTCTGTCCTCTGTTAACCATGTAGGTGCTTCCTGTGTTGTGTCATGAGGATAAACACTGCAGTTTTGGTTACTGAAGCCCCCCGATTCACTCGTGAAGACTGAGGAGAAGAATAAATTCAATACCTCTGCCATCTCCCCATCCTTTGTAACCAGATGTCCTTCCTCATTCTTTATGGGGCCAATATGGTCTGTCCTCCCTTTTTTACTGTTTACATACTTAAAGAATTTCTTGGGATTTTTTTTGCTCTCCTCCGCTATGTGTCTTTCATGTTCTATCTTAGCCATCCTAATTGCACCCTTACATTTCTTATTGCATTCTTTATAAATTCTGAATGCTGTGGATGATCCCTCAACCTTGTATTTTTTGAAGGCCTTCTCCTTTGCTTTTATATGCATTTTTACATTGGAGTTAAGCCATCCAGGATGTTTGTTCGCTCTTTTAAATGTATTACCCAATGGGATACATTGGCTAATGCCCTTATTTAATATGCTCTTAAAGCAAACCCATCTCTCCTCCGTATTCTTTGTTCCTAATAATTTATCCCAATTTATGCCTTTTAGCAAGGTTTGTAGTTTAGGGAAGTTGGCTCTTTTGAAATTCAGTGTCTTTGTGTTCCCTTCATGTTTCCTATTTGTGTGATTTATACTGAAACTAATTGACCTGTGATCGCTGTTACCTAAATTGCCCCGTATTTCCACATCTGTTATCAGGTCTGTATTGTTGGTAATCAGTAGATCTAGTAATGTTTTATTTCTAGTTGGTGCGTCTACCATCTGACCCATAAAATTGTCCTGCAAGACATTAAGGAACTGGCGAGCCTTAAATGAATGCGCGGTTCCCTCCGCCCAGTCTATGTCTGGATAATTAAAATCCCCCATTATGATAACACTTCCCATCCTTGCTGCTAATCCAATTTGTGATAGGAGATCCGTCTCCACTTCCTCCCTCAGGTTAGGGGGCCTATAGCATACTCCCAGTATTATTTTCCCCTTAGCTTCATCCCTTTGGAGCTCTACCCATAAAGATTCCACCTCCTCCCTAGCCCCCTCAGTGATGTCATCTCTCACATTCACTTGTACATTATTCTTGATATATAGGCATACCCCTCCCCCTTTTTTACCCTCTCTATCCTTGCGGTATAGGGTATACCCTTGAATGTTTGCCAGCCAATCATGAGAGCTGTTGAACCAGGTCTCTGAAATTCCCACAAAATCCAAATCCTCCTTGTACAACAGTATCTCTAGTTCACCCATCTTGTCCGCCAGGCTCCTGGCATTGGTGAACATGCCACATAGTTTAGACCGGTCGCATATTGTCCTCGTATTGGGTGTTTCAAGATTGCAACTTGGACTTGCTACTATACTCACCTTGTGTTTTTGTGCTTTGGTTAACCTACCACTAATGCCCCCAATACTACCCTCTGGAATATCTTCCGCGCTGGCTATCACTGTCTCTGGACCCTCCCCCCCCATCGCCTAGTTTAAAAACCCCTCTAACTTTTTGGCCATCTTCATTCCCAGCAGATCTGCACCCTCCTCATTTAGGTGCAGTCCGTCCCTTCTATAGTACCGGTTACCGACTGAGAAGTCGGCCCAGTCCTCCAGGAACCCAAACCCCTCCTTACTACACCAGCTCTTCAGCCACTTGTTTACTTCCATAATCTCCCTCTGCCTCTCTGGTGTGGCTCGATGTACCGGTAGTATTCCTGAGAACACTACCTTGGAGGTCCTTTTCCTCAATTTAGCTCCTAAGTCCCTAAAATCGTTCTTTAGGACACTCCATCTGCCTCTGACATTGTCATTGGTGCCAACGTGCACCATGACAGCCGGGTCTTCCCCAGCCCCTCCCAGTAATCTGTCCACAAGATCCGTGATGTGCCGAACCCGAGCGCCCGGTAGACAACATACTGTTCGGCGCTTCAGGTCTTGGTTACAGATTGCCCTCTCTGTCCTTCTAAGAATTGAGTCCCCTACCACCAGAATCTGTCTTTCCTTTCCCTTTGCTGCCCCCCCACTCTCACTGGAGGAGTTCTTCCCCTGGCAGCTAGGAGAGTCCCTCATCTCCAGCAGTGCTGGTCCCTGACTGGTTACACCAATGTCACTCAATGGAGCGTACTTATTGGGATGCTCCAGTCCTGGATCGGCCTCTCTGGCACTTCCACCTCTACCCCTCCTGACTGTCACCCATCTACTCTTTGCTAATGCCTGCACCTCTTTGTCTCCACCCGCCTCTGTGCTGGCCCCTGCCGGCACCTGCCGTGTACGTTCCTGGCTCGCCTTTAGTATGGAGGGACTTCTCAGTGCTGACAGTTGCTTCCCCAGATTCAGAACCTGGGCTTCCAGGGAAACAATGTGCTTACATTTTGCACAGCAGTATTCGCCCTCGATCGGATGATCAAGGAACGCATACATGCGGCAAGATGTACAAAGAGTCGCCTCTCCACACCCGCCGGGCATCGTACCTATTAAATTTAGTGAGGATTTGGGGATTTTACCCTGTCCAAATTACCTAACAACTAGCTTCCTGGCACTAATACTCAAGACAATACACAGGTACACGACAAGACAATACACAGGTACACAATACACAAGTACTAACGATCCACACACACTACTCAGACAACACTCAGATACTCACACTACACAGGTACTATGACCCCTGTTATAACCTCCTGTTTTAAACTCTTGTTTTTAACTCCCACTTAATCCAGCTCCACTTACACCAAGCTCCACCGCTTCAAACTGAGCACGCTCAAACTGAGTCCTACAACAAGTTAAATAGGCACCTGTGAGCAATTAACCACACCCCTTAATTGATAGACTGATGAAACAGAAAAAAAAAAAAAAGCTATTTAAAAAGTGACAGCAAAAGGCAAATTAAAAACAAAGGAAAAGTCCCCAAAATGCAACCCAGCAAACACCAACAGACAGCAGCAAACACACACCAACAGACAGCAGCAATACACACACCAACAGACAGCAGCAATACACACACCAACAGACAGCAGCAATACACACACCAACAGACAGCAAACACCAACAGACAGCAAGACTTGTATACTCTAACACTTGTTTTTAACTCCCACTTAATCCAGCTCCACTTACACCAAGCTCCACCGCTTCAAACTGAGCACGAGTATTGGCAGAGTATTGGCAGAGTATTGGCAGGGTATTGGCTGAGTATTGGCAGGGCATTGCAGAGTATTGGCAGGGCATTGCAGCAGAGCATTGCAGAGTATTGGCACTGCTGCCATCCAATCTCTCCCCTCCACTGTACAGATCAGTACACAGAGGGGAGAGAGGAACTGGCGTCATGACATGACGCCGGTTTGTTACAAGTGATCACTCCATCATTTGACGAAGCGATCACGTGCTAAACGGCCGCCGGGTGTACCAAGATGGCCGCCGCTCTGGAGCTAGGCTGAAGCCGTGGCCTTTCCTATGGCCGAGGCCACAGAGCGCTCCGCAGATCGCGGGTGTCCCGTACGGATCAACCTCCACGGATCGGATCACGGATCGATGACGATCCGTTGCACCCCTAGTATACACACACATACAGTATACACACACAGACACACAGTATACACACACAGTAGACACACACAGAATACACATACACACACTGAAAAGGTACTGGAGAGGTGGGGCAGCTATAATCTTGGGATTTTTAAACAAAAAACTGATTTTTACATACTGTCCCTGGTTTTATTGAGGCTGGTAACCCTGATGGGGCCCCTTAATGGCATGGGGCCCTTGGGCAGTGCCCGAATGGTCAGTCTGCCCCTGGATGGTACCCGCCCCTACCCCCTATTATTGATGCGAGGCACTCTTTTTCATCCAGACCATTAGAAATTTTGTCTAATTTGCGCCCAAGTAGATCCCGGCTTCCACGTGACGTATGTATTGAATTATGTCCCGGTATTAAACCAGGAGGCTTCTATTAAATCAAAAAAGCCCCGAGCCCCATACCCAGCCAAAAGCAGACGTTGAAGGCCCGTTTCTGTTGAGAGTTTGTCCTGAACCAAGGCCTCTATTAAACCTTGAAGGCCTGCATTTAATCAAAGTTCATATTAAATCGAAGGCCTGCGTTTAAATCGAAGGCCTGTTCTTGCTCCGGAGCTTGGAATACAGTTCCCATCCGCAAGAATTATTCTGTCCTTGGAAAAACAAACCGTGGAGGGGGGAATAAAAAAAAAAAAAAAAAATTCCCAATGACTGATTTGAGTCTGGTAGATTTATGAAGTTCTAGGCCCCGCTGTTATTCTGCAGTCAGCGAAAGATAAACACTGCCAAAACTGTGTAGGTTTCAAAAACCTGCCCGCAAGCAGAAATTCTTCAGTTATTGAAACTCATTTATCATTTTAAATACATATGCAGTGCCGTGTTTCTGAACTCATAAACATTTTCGACTAAACTAAACCAAACTACGTCTCTTTCAGCAGTAATTTATATTTAACTTTTTCCATATGCGGCCTGTCGTTTAATGTCATTTCCGGAACAACAAGGAAAGCTAAAGAGGGATATAACATGTTTTGGCCTGCCGTAGCGAGCCTGGCAGTGGGAGAGATCTATCTTGTGCAGCCAATGCTCATTAATCATTGGGGCTGCAGACCTGCCAGCTCCTT
This sequence comes from Lithobates septentrionalis, assembly GCA_037952835.1. Classification (NCBI taxonomy): domain Eukaryota; kingdom Metazoa; phylum Chordata; class Amphibia; order Anura; family Ranidae; genus Lithobates; species Lithobates septentrionalis. The sequence goes on from JBBDGP010004386.1 coordinate 119,922, forward strand.
TCAAGATCTTTCAAGAAGTGTTTTCACCGAAAATAGAGCGGTCCTGCTTTCACAGTCATCAATCTATGTATTATAGTTTGTTTCAGGCAGCTGTGACAGACAAGGCTTTTCTGTTCAAGGGGTACTGACTTCCACAGGCTGTCATATCATATGCTTGATCAAGTCTGACAGCTTCATTTGTACCTACAGAATAGATAAAAGGCCACTTCATTGGAACAAATAGAGAGTGAGGGGAGAAGAGGGGGTGAAAAATGAAGGGGGCGGCGGTGCAAACGGAGAAAGGTGGGGGGTGGGGGGGGAATTGGAAGGAGCGGTCGCAGTGCCGAACTCGCCGGCTCAGATCCAACGCCGGAGAACAGAGAGCGACTTGGCCTGCTTCAGTTTAGGGAATTACAGCTGGACATGAGAAATTCTGTCCTTAATGGGGTGATTATGAGATGAAAAGCAGAACTCGTTCTCCCCATATTGTCCCCCCCCCCCCCCCCCTTCTCCATAGTGCTCCCTCCGCCAGCCACATTTATGCTTTTAATGCAATTAAACCAATGATAAAATATTCTTTTTTTTTTATTAAATACTCTGCTACCTGTTACCGTATTTCTGGACTAATATCTTAATTTGCTAACAAATACATAGAGTTGGCTGGTTGGTAGTAATTAATGTGATTTATTAGTAGAATGTGTCTTAAAAGCTGAAATGTATGTTTTTAATTTTCTTTTCTTTGGTCACAAATCGTGCAAGAGCCGAAATTACTGTGTCTACTGTTACTTCATCATTCTGATCTGTTTGGTTGTGGAAAGGGACTGTAGAACAGGATTTCTCAGCCAGGGTTCCATGGAATCCAAAGGGTTCTTCCAGAGGTTGCTAGGGGTTCCTTGGGCCATGAGCAATTCATTTCTGCCTCTCGGGTAAGTTCCCACTGACACCATTGATGCTTTTTTGTGTTTAATTTTCCTGTATCTGATCACACATCTTACAGGAGCCTCAATTACTGTATCTCCTGTTACTTCATCATAATGATCTGTTTGGTTATGCAAAGAGACTGTAGAGCAGGGATTCTCAACCAGGTTTCTATGGAACCCAAGGGTTCCTCCTAGAGTTGCCACCTCATCCCTTTAAACCCGAACACCTTTGAATTACACAGGTTCTGAGGCTAATTAAATGCAGATACGGCACCAATTGAGTTTAATTACCACCTTAATCAGCCACAGAACCTGTGTAATTAATATGTGTTTTGGTTTAAAGGGACGAGGTGGCAACCATAGTTCCTCCAGAGGTTGCCAGGGGTTCCTTGAGCAATGAGCAATGAATGTCCCTCAGGTGAGTTCCCACTGACACCATTGATGTAGCTATCTTACAAGGGTTCTATTCAACCCAAGGGTTCCTCCAGAGGTTGCTAGGAGTTCCTTAAGCAATGAGCAATTTCTACCTCTCAAAAAAGTTCCCACTGACACCATTGATGCTTTCTTGTTTTTAATTTCTTTGTCTCTGATCACAAATCTTGTATGAGCCTAAATTACTGTATCTTCTGTTACTTCATCATACTGTTCTATTTGCTTGTGCAAAGGGACTTTAGAATGGGGTTTCTAAACCATGGTATCATGAAAGCCAAGGGTTCCTCCAGAGGTTGATAGGGGTGCCTTGAGCAATGAGAAATTTCTGCCTCTCAGATAAGTTCCCCTCACATTATTGATCTTTTTAGCTATCTGTAAGGGGGTAATTACCGTATTTATCGGCGTATAACACGCACTTTTTTCCCCTTAAAATCAGGAGGAAATCGCGTGTGCGTGTTATACGCCGATCCCCTGCGATCCTGAGCTGACAGATCTTCAAAATCGCCGACTGCGATTTGAAAATGGCGCCGCCGGCGCCGAAATACACAGAGCCGGTCCTCGGCTCTTCTCGGCCACTTTCGGCTTCACTCGAGCGCCGCCCGAACCTAGCCGAGTGTACTCAGCTAGGTTCGGATAGCTCCGCTCACAGTCACGCCCATCCCGGGCGGGACTACGAGTGGAGCCGAAAGTGAATGAGAGCCGCCGAGAAGAGCCGAGGACCACCTCTGTGTATTTCGGCGCCGGCGGCGCCATTTTCAAATTGCGGTCGGCGATTTTGAAGCTCAGGATCGCAGGGGATCAAAGGATCGAAAGCTGCACTGGGGCAAGGCTGCACTGGGATAAGGCTGCAATGGACACTGGGGAAGGCTGCACTGACAAGGCTGCAGTGACAAGGCTGCACTGACATGGCTGCACTGGGGCAAGGCTGCACTGAGAAGGCTGCAGTGATGGGCATTTAAATGTAAGTTTTTTTCCCTTCAACTTCCCTCCTAAAAGTTTTTTTTCCTTAAAATTCCCTCCTAAACTTGGGGTGCGTGTTATACGCCGGTGCGTGTTATACGCCGATAAATACGGTAATTCTTCACAATTACCACAAGTGTAAAGAGCATTCTTCCCACTGACCATCACACTAATGCAGGGATTCTCAACAAGGCTTCCATGAAACCCAAGGGTTCCTCCAGAGGTTGCTAGGAGTTCCTTAAGCAATGAGCAAGTTCTACCTCTCAAAAAATTCCCACTGACACCATTGATCCTTTCTTGTTTTTATATTTATTGTCTCTGGTCACAAGTCTTACAAGAGCCTAAATTACTGTATCTTCTGTTACTTCATCATACTGATTTGTTTGGTTGTGCAAAGGAACTTTAGAACAGGGTTTCTAAACCAGGGTTCCATGAAAGTCAAGGGTTCCTCCAGAGGTTGATAGGGGTTCCTTGAGCAATGAGCAGTTTCTGTCTCTCACATAAGTTCCCACTCACACTATTGATCTTTTTAGCTATCTGTAAGGGGGGAATTCCTCACAATGACCACAAGTGTAAGGAGCATTCTTCCCACTGACCATCACACTAATGCAGGGATTCTCAACAAGGGTTCCATGAAACCCAAGGGTTTCTCCAGAGGTTGCTGGTGGTCCCTTGGGCTACAGTATGAGCAATTTCTACCGCTCAAAAAAGTTCCCACTGACACTATTGATCTTTTATTGTTTTTAGATCTCCTGTCTCTGGTCACAGATCCTGCAAGAGCCTTAATTAATGTATCTCCTGTTACTTCATCATACTGATCAGACAGTAGAGCAGGATTTCTCAACCAGGGTTCCACCAGAAGTTCCTTGAATAATGAGCAATTTCTTCCTCTCAGATACATTCTCACTGACACCATTGATCTTCATAGCTATCTGTAAGGGAGGAATTCTTCCCAATGACCAAAAGTGTAAGGAACATTTTTGAGCAATGAGCAATTTCTGATCCTTAGGTAAGTTCCCACTGACACCATCAATGTTTTCTTGTTTTTCATTTTCTTGTCTCTGATCACAAGTCTTGCAAGAGCCTTAAATAATGTACCTCTCGTTTCTTCATCATACTGGTCAGTTTGGTTATGCAAAGAGAATGTAGAGCAGGGTTTCTCAACCAGGGTCCCATGGAAACCTAGGGTTCCTCCAGAGGTTACTAGGGGTTCCTAGAGCAATGAGCAATGTCTGCCTCTCAGATAAAATCCCAATGACACCATTGATCTTTCTAGCGCTCTGTAAGGGGGTAATTCTTCCCAATGACCACAAGTGCAAGGAGCATTCTTGAGCAATGAGCAATCTCTGCTTCTTAGATTAATTCCCACTGATACCATTGACGCTTTCTTGTTTTTAATTGTCTTGTCTTTGATCACAAATCTTGTAAGGGCCTGAATTAATGTACCTCCTGTTACTTCATTATACTGATCTGTTTGGTAATGAAAAGAGACAGTAGAGCAGGATTTCTCAATCAGGGTTCCATGGAGCCCAAGAGTTAATCCAGAGGTTGGTAGGAGTTCCTTGGCAATAAACAATTTTCTCAATGACCACAAGTGTAAGAAGTGTAAGGAGCATTCTTGAGCAATGAGAAATTTCTGCCTCTCAGATAAGTTCCCACTGACACCAATGATCTTTTCTTGTTTTTAATTTTCTTTTCTCTGATCAAATATCTTGCAAGAGCCTAAATTATGATATTAACTGTTACTTCATCATAGTGATCTATTTGATTATGCAAAGAGACTTCAAAGCAGGGTTTCTCAACCAAGGGTTTCTCCAGAGGTTGCTAGGGGTTCCTTGAGCAATGAGCAATTTCTGCCTCTCAGATAAGTTCCCACTGACACCACTGATCTTTTTAGCTATCTGTAAAGGGGGGAATTCTTCCCAATGACCACAAGTGTAAGGAGCATTCTTCCCACTGACCATCACACTAATGCAGGGATTCTCAACAAGGCTTCCATGAAACCCAAGGGTTCCTCCAGAGGTTGCTAGGAGTTCCTTAAGCAATGAGCAAGTTCTACCTCTCAAAAAATTCCCACTGACACCATTGATCCTTTCTTGTTTTTATATTTATTGTCTCTGGTCACAAGTCTTACAAGAGCCTAAATTACTGTATCTTCTGTTACTTCATCATACTGATTTGTTTGGTTGTGCAAAGGAACTTTAGAACAGGGTTTCTAAACCAGGGTTCCATGAAAGTCAAGGGTTCCTCCAGAGGTTGATAGGGGTTCCTTGAGCAATGAGCAGTTTCTGTCTCTCACATAAGTTCCCACTCACACTATTGATCTTTTTAGCTATCTGTAAGGGGGGAATTCCTCACAATGACCACAAGTGTAAGGAGCATTCTTCCCACTGACCATCACACTAATGCAGGGATTCTCAACAAGGGTTCCATGAAACCCAAGGGTTTCTCCAGAGGTTGCTGGTGGTCCCTTGGGCTACAGTATGAGCAATTTCTACCGCTCAAAAAAGTTCCCACTGACACTATTGATCTTTTATTGTTTTTAGATCTCCTGTCTCTGGTCACAGATCCTGCAAGAGCCTTAATTAATGTATCTCCTGTTACTTCATCATACTGATCAGACAGTAGAGCAGGATTTCTCAACCAGGGTTCCACCAGAAGTTCCTTGAATAATGAGCAATTTCTTCCTCTCAGATACATTCTCACTGACACCATTGATCTTCATAGCTATCTGTAAGGGAGGAATTCTTCCCAATGACCAAAAGTGTAAGGAACATTTTTGAGCAATGAGCAATTTCTGATCCTTAGGTAAGTTCCCACTGACACCATCAATGTTTTCTTGTTTTTCATTTTCTTGTCTCTGATCACAAGTCTTGCAAGAGCCTTAAATAATGTACCTCTCGTTTCTTCATCATACTGGTCAGTTTGGTTATGCAAAGAGAATGTAGAGCAGGGTTTCTCAACCAGGGTCCCATGGAAACCTAGGGTTCCTCCAGAGGTTACTAGGGGTTCCTAGAGCAATGAGCAATGTCTGCCTCTCAGATAAAATCCCAATGACACCATTGATCTTTCTAGCGCTCTGTAAGGGGGTAATTCTTCCCAATGACCACAAGTGCAAGGAGCATTCTTGAGCAATGAGCAATCTCTGCTTCTTAGATTAATTCCCACTGATACCATTGACGCTTTCTTGTTTTTAATTGTCTTGTCTTTGATCACAAATCTTGTAAGGGCCTGAATTAATGTACCTCCTGTTACTTCATTATACTGATCTGTTTGGTAATGAAAAGAGACAGTAGAGCAGGATTTCTCAATCAGGGTTCCATGGAGCCCAAGAGTTAATCCAGAGGTTGGTAGGAGTTCCTTGGCAATAAACAATTTTCTCAATGACCACAAGTGTAAGAAGTGTAAGGAGCATTCTTGAGCAATGAGAAATTTCTGCCTCTCAGATAAGTTCCCACTGACACCAATGATCTTTTCTTGTTTTTAATTTTCTTTTCTCTGATCAAATATCTTGCAAGAGCCTAAATTATGATATTAACTGTTACTTCATCATAGTGATCTATTTGATTATGCAAAGAGACTTCAAAGCAGGGTTTCTCAACCAAGGGTTTCTCCAGAGGTTGCTAGGGGTTCCTTGAGCAATGAGCAATTTCTGCCTCTCAGATAAGTTCCCACTGACACCACTGATCTTTTTAGCTATCTGTAAAGGGGGGAATTCTTCCCAATGACCACAAGTGTAAGGAGCATTCTTCCCACTGACCATCACACTAATATATCATGATGAGTTGTAGATATAGTCATTATTTGCAGGGGGTTCCCTGAAGTTCCCTGAAGTTATTTCAAGAGTTCCTCTGTGTTGAAAGGGTTGAGAAAGGATTCTGTAGAGTATGAATAATGCACAGACACGGGGCTCTTTACACCGACCTACTCTATTCCAGTGCTCAGACTTATCAGTTCTATTTGCTTCTGCTTTCCTTCTCATCATATCTTGCCAATCATAGCCAATGCTTCCTTTACTCCTAACATAGGAATATTTAAAGATGAAAGTCGCATTCCGTTATAAACTCATTGTCAGGAAACGAATGCTCATACTCCTGCAGCTAATGCTCATACTAGTGAAGCTAATGCTTGTGCGCATGTGCCACTCTGACCAGTAACCGACATCCACTGACACGTAGGCCTGCGCACACTGGCATGCACATCTGCATGCATTGGCGCACGCCCAATCCCGGGAATGTTGTCAACCTGCCTAATTAAGGGAGGCCCTGATACAAGCTAGGTGCTGGATGTTCTTCAGCTTCCCCGAGAGCTGTGCTCCTGTGTTCCTGCTGACCTATCTTCCATTGCTGACCTAGCTAGCTCCTGACCTTGCACTGCAAAACCCGAATACCAACCTCGGCTTGCCTTTGACTACGCTCTGTCTTCTTCCTTGGTAATGACATCAGCCGGCTACTTGAATATGCTTCCTTCCGCCTAACTGAATGACCCTGGATCGCCTTGACCACGTCTCTGACCCTGGCAGTTACCTCTGCTTCTGAGTGCTCACGTCTTCACACCGTGTTCCCAAGGTCCTTCTCTTGGGTGCCACACTGCAGTCTGCCAACCACGATCTTTTTCTGAGGGGTCTCACTGGCTACTCAGCTACTGAGACCATGTGCTACTTTGAGCCTTGTGCCTCTGTCACCACATTCAAGGGTGCTCGGACCAGAGCCCAAGGGAAGCCCTCTCATCAGTTCCGCCTTCAACCGAGGTATGTGACACTCATATTGATTCTTTATCTCAGGGGTCTCCAAACTTTCTAAACAAAGGGCCAGTTTACTGTCCTTCAGACTTTAGGGGGGCTGGATTGTGGCCATCAGGAGTACAAAATGTCCTAGCATCAGTGTGCGTCAGTGGGAGGAATTGTGCCCCAGCTTTTGTGTCATTGGAACCCTTTGTTGGTGCCATTGGGAGGAACTGTGCCCCATCGTTGATGTTATTGGTAGGAATTGGGCCCCATCATCATTGGTGTCATTGGGAGGAATTGTGGCCTTCATTGATGTCGGTGACTTAAATGGTGCCCCAAGGGCCGGATCAAAGCAAGCTGCAGGCCGCATCCGGCCCCGGGGCTGCAGTTTGGAGACCACTGCTTTATTTGATAGTCCATAAAAAAAGCTGCATGCAGGAAGCAGTGGGCTCTATCCCTGTGAGTAGACCCCTTCGGGGTGAAATGCGCATAGGGAATGTGGTGCTCTGGGTGGAGACAATACGTATGCAGCTTTTTTTATGGACTATGAAATAAAGCATCAAGATGAGTTTATAACAGAGTGTGACTCTCATCTTGAGATATTCCTATGTTGGAGCAGAGGTGAGCTGTAAGGAACCTGAATGGTCCATGGATGACAGGAGAAGGAGGTTAGGAGCGGTGCCATGGTTCTGGATATGCTTTTACTGTTCACTGTGCTTCCATCACACTAGGCTTTCCATCGGTCTTCTGCTCTTTCCCTGTTGGAACATTCACACAGAACGTTCTGCTCCCTTCTCTATTCCATAACTCGTATCTCCTGAACTTACCTCTCCACTCTTCCTCACTGCTCACACATAGTTCTCCAATTGGTCATTACTTGCCTCCCTATTCCATAGCTCATGCACAGCTCTCCACCATGCTTCTGCTTCCTCTTACATTGCAAAACACTGCATCTTGCCTGTGTTTTGCAATGATATATTTCCCTTTACATTAGTGTAAGCAAGTGTTAGTATCTCTTCTAGGGAGACCCCTCCCCTGGGGGTGAGTGTGGGTGGAGTTTAGGCTCCTTCTATAATCTGGTGTGGGTGGGGCCCTGGGCAGAAGGGGCATGGAAGCTGGCTTCCCCTGACTTCCACCACAGAGGTTTGCAGCCTGGAGAGCAGAAGGCCTTCTGGACCTAGGCTCAAAGAGAGAGACTCCATGTGAGGACCCAGTGTAGGAGGACCTATGTAAGAGCATATGGGAAGATGGCTGGACTTTTAAGAATTTGAGTTGGTGGCACTGATGTGTTCTGCACCCTTGTGTGTGAAATGTGAAGTTGAGAAACTCTTGTGCCAATTTGTTGACCATGTTTTTGAACAATAAAATGTTGAAAAAGCAACCAGTTTGGACATTCCTTTCATTGTGGAGGCGGGCCTCAGGACAAGCAAGCGTGTGTATTACAGTGAAGGTGGGCATCAAGCCTGAAGGATGTGGGTCGGCATGAGTTTCTCCCTTTTATAGATGATTTCCCACAACTCTCTGGATTCCTGAACACACTCAGGGAAGATAATTCTCTCTGCTTCCCTTTACTAGCACAAAGAGGCCACACGTGGTGTTTAAATGGTAGTGGGTAGTGATCTGCTCCAGGTGAATGGCCCTCAATTGTTAGAAATGCTATCAGGAAGCCAGGCAGGCTGAGCAGCTCCCCAAATGCTACCAGATTTCTCCAGTTCCAAATGGGTGGCCCTGTGTCCATGGTCCTGGGATTCCTCCAGACGCTCACCTGTGTTACCAGAATACTCTAGTTCCAGTGGGATGGTGTATCTATGTCCCCAGGCCTTGGATCCCTCCACCCGTACACCTGTGTTACCAGAGTACTCTAGTTCCAATGGGATGGTGTCTCTGTGTCCTCAGGCCTTGGATCCTTCCACCTGTTCACCTGTGTTACCAGAGTACTCTAGTTCCAGTGTGGTGGCCCACTGTGTCCTCAGGCCTTGGATCCCTCCACCCGTACACCTGTGTTACCAGAGTACTCCAGTTCTAGTGGGATGGTGTCCCTGTGTCCTCAGGCCTTGGATCCCTCCACCCATTCACCTGTGTTACCAGAGTACTCTAGTTCCAGTGTGGTGGCCCAGGGTGGCCCACTGTGTCCTTAGCCCTTGGATCCCTCCACCCATACACCTATGTTACCAGAGTACTCTAGTTCCAGTGGGATGGTGTCCCTGTGCCCTCAGGCCTTGGATCCCTCCACCCGTTTACCTGTGTTACCAGAGTACTCCAGTTCCAGTGGGGTGGCCCACTGTGTCCTCAGGCCTTGGATCCCTCCCCCCGTACACCTGTGTTACCAGAGTATTCTAGTTCCAGTGGGATGGTGTCCCTGTGTCCTCAGGCCTTGGATCCCTCCATCTGTTCACCTGTGTTACCAAAGCTACCCTGGACTTCACTGAGAGGGACGTTGTCTATGAGGGTAATCACAAGTAACTGTTTGCGTTCTGAACTATTTTACTGAAGTAGTTATTCTTAGCTAGACTCTATTGTTGTAGAGTCTTATAAAGACAATGCTATGCAGCCACCCTACCCTGATTGCATCACAGAGACATTGCTGTCAGGGCCGGTGTTTGACTATTGAGCACCCTAGGCAAGACTAGGGTGGTGTTGGTAGATTTGCCTAGGGCGCGGGTGCCTACAGCTGGGTGCTGAACTGCTGATTGTTAGAGGCTGAGCTGACTCACCAGGGCAGAGTGATCACACAGACAACTTCTGTACAGTCCGGAGATCACAGAGCACAGCCCGGCTCTGGGGGGAAAGATCACACACACAGGCCACTCACTCACCGGGGCAGCTTCTCCTCCATCCTGAGACATGGTGCCCGCCTCCTCCGCCACCCCAGCTGTCCTCCGACTGCTGCTGACCTCTGCCGCCGCAGCCATGACGGATATCTTCCACGGCTGCTGCTTTCTCTCCCCTCGTGTTCCCGACCAGGCTAGTAGGTAAATCAGTGGGCGTGGCTGCGCCCCCTAGGCATCAGTGCACCCTAGGTGCCTGCCTAGTTCGCCTAGCAGCAGCGTCGGCCGTTTGCTGTTAAGAGTCCGTGTTTGGGCAGCTTTCATCAACTGCTTTGTAATATTCTGCAGTCTAAGGGAGGACAGACCATATTGGCCCCATAAAGAATGAGGAAGGACATCTGGTTACAAAGGATGGGGAGATGGCGAAGGTATTGAATTGATTCTTCTCCTCAGTCTTCACGAGTGAATTGGGGGCTTCAGTAACCAAAACTGCAGTGTTTATCCTCATGACACATCACAGGAAGCACCTCCATGGTTAACAGAGGACAGAATTAGAATTAGACTTGGGAAACTTAACATTAATAAATCACCGGGACCAGATGGCTTGCACCCGAGGGTACTTGGGGAACTCAGTCAGGTAATTGCCAGACCATGGTTCCTAATTTTTACTGACAGTCTACTGACTGGAATGGTACCAGCTGATTGGAGAAAAGCCAATGTAGCACCAATATTTAAAAAGGGCCCAAAATACATCCCTGGGAATTACAGACCAGTTAGCCTAACATCAATAGTATGTAAACTCTTGGAGGGGATGATCAGGGACTATATACAAGATTTTAGTAATGAGAACGGTATCATTAGCAGTAATCAGCATGGATTCATGAAGAATCGTTCTTGCCAAACCAATTTACTAACCTTCTATGAGGAAGTCAGTTGCCATCTAGATAAAGGAAGGCCCGTAGACGTGGTGTATCTGGATTTTGAAAAAGCATTTGACACAGTTCCCCATAAAGGTTTACTGTACAAAATAAGGTCCGTTGGCATGGACCATAGGGTGAGTACATGGATTAAAAATAATGCAGCTGATCTCTTTTCCATTTAAGCTGCAATGCCCCAATCCGATATCTCTTCCAGCCCTCCACTATAAATAATGTAGAGTCGAAATTGTGTAAAATGGTTCTCAGTTGATCTGCTATCATGAGTCAATAACCTGTATGCACCTCCCGCAGCTGATCATTTGCCCATTCACAGATGCCTGCTGATCTTCTGACAACTATTAAAGCTGTATAAATGTTTTCCTGTTGTTGGCTCATTTGGATCAAGGCAAAAAAATGCCAACGACCCGGAAAGCCTTAGGATCGCATAAATCACTATTAGGAACTGTAACCATCTGCTGGGTATTGCCTTTGCTTCAGGAAGGTTCTAATTGTGTCCTCGTGTGTATTGCCCCTGGAAGCCTGGAATGGCCTCGGCTCCCTTCCACACTCCACCACTCACGTCTCTCCAACCTCTGCCCTCTTCTATTCACCATTCCATGGGCTGTCCTCCATGCATTTCCTACCCCATACAGTATGTCCAGCTGTCCAGAAGACTCCGGAGCCTTTCATCTCTTGTCACTCAAGTGTAGATGTTCAACAAAGAAAAAAAAGGTCAGAGCACAGCGTGCCTAAATACTTCTAAATATAAATAGCCACCGGCAGAGAAGAGTGATCTGACAGCGAGTGGGAATTACACCGGGACAATCACATCGAATGAATAGCCTGTAACAGTGGTCTCCAAACGGCGGCCCGTGGGCTAGATGCAGCTTTTTGCTTGCCTTAATCCGGCCCTTGGGGCACTACTACTCCCATTAATATCAATGATGGGGCACTACTACTCCCATTAATATCAATGATGGGGCACTACTACTCCCATTAATATCAATGATGGGGCATTATTCTTCCCACTGATACCAATGATGGGGCACAATTCCTCCCACTGATACCAATGATGAGACACTATTCCTCCCACTGATACCAATAATGGGGCACTATTTCTCCCACTGACACCAATGATGGGGCACTGTTCCTCACACCCATACTAATAGATGGGGCACTATTCCCCCCACTGATACCAATGATGGGGCACTATACCTCTCACTGATACCAAAGATGGGGCGCTATTCCTCTCACTGACACCAATGATGGGGCACTATTCCTCTCACTGATACCAATGATGGGGCACTATACCTCCCACTGATACCAATGACGGGACACTATTCCTCCCACTGATACCAAAGATGGGGCACTATTCCTCCCACTGATACCAATAGATGGGGCACTATTCCTCCCACTGATACCAATGATAGGGCACTATTCCTCCCACTGATACCAATAGATGGGGCACTATTCCTCCCACTGATACCAATGATAGGGCACTATTCCTCCCACTGACACCAATAGATGGGGCACTATTCCTCCCACTGATACCAATGATGGGGCACTGTTCCTCCCACCCATACCAATCGATGGGGCACTATACCTCCCACTGATACCAATGATGGGGCACTATTCCTCCCACTGACACCAATGATGGAACACTATTCCTCCCACTGATACCAATGATGGGGCACTATTCCTCCCACTAATACCAATGATGGGGCACTATTCCGCCCACTGACACCAATGATGGGGCACTATTACTCCCACTAATAGCAATGAAGGGGCACTATTACTCCCACTAATAGCAATGATGGTGCACTATTCCTCATACTACTTATCACAGACACTATGTAATGTTTTTACTCCCAAGGACCAGCCTGAGTCATTGTTCACTCTCACTGGTCACAGTCTGCCCCCCTGAAATTGGTGTATAACCAAAAGTCAGATAAATAAACCAAGGGGTCTATAGTGCAGAGGAAGTCTATTGCAGTAAGTTTGTTATATACAGTGTATATATATATATATATATACATATATATATATATATATATATACATATATATATATATATATATATATATATATATATATATATATATATATATATATATATATATATATATATATATATATATATATATATATATATATCTTAGATAGGGACCTCAGCGTTTACAAGGTTTTGAATGGTTACCTAATTGACTGTTATACACTATGCCTGCGCCCATTTGTAATGGTTCACCTTGCCCTGCCCCCTCCATACATACATCTGCTCCCCCTGACATCCTGCCATTCACTCACTTACACCCAGCTGTCCAAACTGTCTGTGATGCTGCAATCTGTGGAAATGAGTTTTCAGCAGCTGCCCCTCCACTCCCTCCTTTGTAAATTCCCGTATGACATCATACATTACGCCTCTGCTGGAAGACCAAAAGAGATTTCTGACCGTGTGCCGCGATGTAGGGACAGTTCCCCATACAACAACCCCTTTGTATTCTTAAATACCCAGAGGGCCTGTACACTGCCCCGATATCTGTCCTGATGGGCACCCTGTACACTGCCCTGATATCTGCCCTGATGGGCACCCTGTACACTGCCCTGATATCTGCCCTGATGGGCACCCTGTACACTGCCCCAATATCTTCCTAGATAGGCACGCTGTACACTGCCCCCATATCTGCCCTGATGGGGACCCTGTACACTGCCCCGATATCTGCCCTGATGGGCACCCTGTACACTGCTCAGATATCTGCCCTGATGGGCACCCTGTACACTGCCCCGATATCTGCCCCAATATCTCCCCCGATGGGCACCCTGTACACTGCCCCGATATCTGCCCTGATGGGCACCCTGTACATTGCCCCATATCTCCCCCGATGGGCACCCTGTACACTGCCCCCATATCTGCCCTGATGGGCACCCTGTACACTGCCCCCATATCTGCCCCGATGGGCACCCTGTACACTGCCCCGATATCTGCCCTGATGGGGACCCTGTACACTGCCCCGATATCTGCCCTGATGGGCACCCTGTACACTGCCCCGATATCTGCCCAGTTGGGCACCCTGTACACTGCCCCCATATCTGCCCTCATGGGCACCCTGTACACTGTCCTGATATCTGCCCAGATGGGCACCCTGTACACTGCCCCCATATCTGCCCTGATGGGCACCCTGTACACTGCCCCGATATCTGCCCAGATGGGCACCCTGTACACTGCCCCGATATCTACCCTGGTGGGAACCCTGTACACTGCCCCGATATCTACACTGATGGGCACCCTGTACATTGCCCTGATATCTGCCCTGATGGGCACCCTGTACACTGCCCCCATATCTGCCCCGATGGGCACCCTGTACACTGCCCCGATATCTGCCCAGATGGGCACCCTGTACACTGCCCCGATATCTGCCCTGATGGGCACCCTGTACACTGCCCCGATATCTACCCTGGTGGGCACCCTGTACACTGCCCCGATATCTACCCTGATGGGCACCCTGTACACTGCCCTGATATCTACACTGATGGGCACCCTGTACATTGCCCTGATATCTGCCCTGATGGGCACCCTGTACACTGCCCCCATATCTGCCCCGATGGGCACCCTGTACACTGCCCCGATATCTGCCCAGATGGGCACCCTGTACACTGCCCCGATATCTGCCCTGATGGGCACCCTGTACACTGCCCCGATATCTACCCTGGTGGGAACCCTGTACACTGCCCCGATATCTACACTGATGGGCACCCTGTACATTGCCCTGATATCTGCCCTGATGGGCACCCTGTACACTGCCCCCATATCTGCCCCGATGGGCACCCTGTACACTGTCCCGATATCTGCCCAGATGGGCACCCTGTACACTGCCCCGATATCTGCCCTGATGGGCACCCTGTACACTGCCCCGATATCTACCCTGGTGGGCACCCTGTACACTGCCCCGATATCTACCCTGATGGGCACCCTGTACACTGCCCCGATATCTACACTGATGGGCACCCTGTACATTGCCCTGATATCTGCCCTGATGGGCACCCTGTACACTGCCCCCATATCTGCCCCGGTGGGCACCCTGTACACTGCCCCGATATCTGCCCAGATGGGCACCCTGTACACTGCCCCGATATCTGCCCTGATGGGCACCCTGTACACTGCCCCGATATCTACCCTGGTGGGCACCCTGTACACTGCCCCGATATCTACCCTGATGGGCACCCTGTACACTGCCCCGATATCTACACTGATGGGCACCCTGTACATTGCCCTGATATCTGCCCTGATGGGCACCCTGTACACTGCCCCCATATCTGCCCCGATGGGCACCCTGTACACTGCCCCGATATCTGCCCAGATGGGCACCCTGTACACTGCCCCGATATCTGCCCTGATGGGCACCCTGTACACTGCCCCGATATCTACCCTGGTGGGCACCCTGTACACTGCCCCGATATCTACCCTGATGGGCACCCTGTACACTGCCCTGATATCTGACTTGATGGGCACCCTGTACACTGTCCTGTGTTAGCACAAAATTTTTAGTCTTAAGTCATTTACATAGCAAAAAAAATAAAAAAAAACGCAGTGGCGATCAAATACCACCAAAAGAAAGCTCTATTTGCGTGAAAAAAAAGAAATTACATACATTTTATTTGGGTACAGCGTCGCACGATCGTGCAATTGTCAGCTAAATTAACACAGAGCTGAATAGCAAAAAATTGTCCTGGTCATGAACGTCAAGTGGTTAAATATTTTAAATATTTAATGACAGATTGTTGCAATTTCCAAAAGCTATTTTTTTTTTTTTTTTATAAAGCTGAAGGAAGACAATCAAATCTCCAGACCAAATGAATGTATCTGATGCAGTATTGAATTTCGATCGATCTGGAAGGTCGGTTACACGTTCGTTTTATTTGCTCTTAGTTCGACAAATTTAGGAAAAACGGGTGTCCAGACCCCCCAAAACAGCGGCTGTTCGCGGCGGAGTCTCCTCTGACAGGTAAGACGCGTCGATCAGGCGGGTTTTTGATTTCCTTTTTATTTATTCTGATCATGAATGTGAACAGCTGTCCCCGAACGCCATCAATCAGCCGCGCCGCGCAATTCCTCTAATGCAGTAATGTCTCTATACACGCTAGTAAAGCAAAAGGCTTCATAAATTTCGATCGGCGGCGCTCCGATCCCTATAGGAATCCTGTCTAGTTCCGCAGCAAAATAACGGCACGCCTGGAAGTTGAACACGGAGCACAATTACCGCGTATCCATGTCACGGCAAACTGCACAACATGGAGGCGCTGCTGTGTGGCGGGTTTTTTTTTTTTTCTTCTACTGCATTTTTTTTTTAAGCTATTTATACAGAAATTTACATGGGACTCGGGGACTTGTTTAAAATTCTAGAACAGTGGCGGCGTTGTCCCCGGGAACCAGTCACAGGTTCACCTTCATTTCCCAACCTACCGGAGAAATTTGCCTTAAAGCGGCATTAACCCCTTCAACACCGGGCACTTTTACCCCCTTCCTGCCCAGGCCAATTTTTTTCTCTCAGCGCTGTTTCACTTTGAATGACAATTACGCCGTCATGTAACACTGTACACATAGGACATGTTTATCACCTTCTTCACACAAATAGAGATTACTTTTGGTGGTATCTGATCACTGCTGGGTTTTTATTTTTTGCGCTACATGATGGACACAACAGAGGTGGCACTGATGAGGTGCCAGTAATGAGGAGGCACTGATAGGTGGCACTGGTGGGCACTGATAGATGGCAATGATATGCAATGCAGCATTGATGGTCACTGATAGGCGGCACTGGTGGGCACTGATGAGGTTGCACTGATGAGGAGGCACTAATAGGCGGCACTGGTGAGCACTGATAGATGGCACTGATATGCAGTAATGAGGAGGCACTGATAGGTGGCACTGGTGGGCACTGATAGGTGGCACTGGTGGGCACTGATAGATGGCAATGATATGCAGCATTGATGGTCACTGATAGGCGGCACTGGTGGGCACTGATGAGGTGGCACTGATGAGGAGGCACTAATAGGCGGCACTGGTGAGCACTGATAGATGGCACTGATATGCAGTAATAAAGAGGCACTGATAGGTGGCACTGGTGGGCACTGGTAGATGGCACTGATAAGCAGCACTGATAGGTGGCACTGGAGGGCACTGATAGATGGCACAGATATGCATCACTGACGGCCACTGATAGGCAGCACTGATGGGCATTGGTATGTGGCGCTGATGGGCACTGATATGCGGCACTGGTGGGCACTGATATGTGCCGCTGATGGGCACTGATGGGTGGCAATGATGGGCACTGATAGATGGCACAGATAGACAGCACTGATGAGGAGGCACCGACAGGCATTACTGATGGGCACTGATTGGCATCACATGTGGGTACAGGTGGACACTGATGGGCATCGCTGGCGGGCACTGGTGGGCATCACTGATGGGTCTGCGCTGATAATCAATGTGCTGATTATCAGCGCAGACTCCTATTTTCATCTGGTGATCCAGCCAGCAAGACAGTTGTTTTTTTAAAAGCACTAGCTCTCCAGCAGAATGTATCAGTTTACTTATGGATGGGATAAAGAATTTAACACTGGCAGGGGGCTTACAATTATCAGCTTTAATTCATTCGTGTAAAAGTGTTGCTGTAACTGATTATAACATGTGAGCTGGAGCTTGGCTTCAATTTGCTGGTGTATTTAAATCTGCTAGTAGATGCTCTCTTGTTCTGGGCTGACGTCATATGATGTCCCCCAGTCTCACCGCGATCGCACGCCCGCTGCCACGGCTCTTTACCCATGTGATCCACTGTGTCCAATCACAGCTAATCACATGTAAACAAGGAAATGACAGCATGTGAGGAGAGGAGAGCCGATTAGCAACATTTCCTCACAGGGGAGATCTGTACCGGGTAATCAGTGCAGCCCCAACAATGCCCAGCAGTGATGCCAGTCTGTGCCCATCAGTAATGCCAATTTGTGCCCATCAGTGCCACCTATCTGTGCCACCTATCATTGCCTATCAGTGCCCATCAATGCCAGCTCTCATTGCCCAAAAGTTCTGCCTATCAGTGCCCTTCAGTGCTGCCTATCAGTGCCCATCAGTGAAGGAGAAAAATTACCTATTTACAAAATTTTATAACAGAAACTATGAAAAAATAATTTTTTTTTTTTCTAAATTATATATCTTTTTTGTTTTGTTTAGCAAAAAACTTTTTTTTCCCCTAAATTTTCGATCTTTTTTTTTTTTTAGCAAAAAAGAAACTATGAAAACCTTTTTTTTTCTAAATTTTCGATTTTTTTGTTTGTTTGTTTTTTAGCAAAAAAAAGAAACTATGAAAGACTTGTATTTTTTTTCTAAATTTTCAATTTTTTTTAGCATTCTTTTTTTTTGCGTGACCGCGTAATTGTCATTCAAAGTGTGACAGCGCTGAAAGAATTGGTCTGAGCAGGAAGGGGGTGAAAGTGCCCGGTATGGAAGTGGTTAAAGTGTTAGTAAACCCACAACAGTAAAATCAGTCTGTATATGCAGTAAAGCAGGCTTGTTATACTTGCTGTGGAACCTAAGGGGTTAATTCTGCACATTGTGTAAAAACCCTGTTTGACCCTGTTTTCTCTGATCCTCCCTTCTTCCACTGTCCCCAATCCATCTCCTGATAGTACAGAGCCTTTGGAGTCACTCTGCACATGCTCAGTTTGGTGTGTATTGCTAGAGAGTTTTTTTTTTTCTTGGGAGAGTGCATGTGATCAATCACACGGCCAATCAGCACTGTCCGAACAGAGGGTCAGGGGTCCTGCTGCCTCATAGGACAGTCAGAGTAGAATGAAAATGCCTCCCACAAGCTTTAACCAGACACTGATAGAAGTCACAAGACTGCTATATACTGCTGATGAGAAAAGGTATTTAGAAGTTTATATTTACTAAAATAATTGCATTTCCATGTTCTGTGTACTGTGAGAGATCAGATATAGACTCTGGTCCGGCCGCACCTGGAGTATGCTGTCCAGTTCTGGGCACCAGTCCTCAGGAAGGATGTACTGGAAATGGAGCGAGTACAAAGAAGGGCAACAAAGCTAATAAAGGGTCTGGAGGATATTAGTTATGAGGAAAGGTTGCAAGCACTGAACTTATTCTCTCTGGAGAAGAGACGCTTGAGAGGGGATATGATTTCAATTTACAAATACTGTACTGGTGACCCCACAATAGGGAGAAAACTTTTTCACAGAAAAGAGTTTAACAAGACTCGTGGCCACTCATTACAATTAGAAGAAAAGAGGTTTAACCTTAAACTACGTAGAGCAGGGGTCATCAAACCTGTCCTCAGGACCCACGAACAGGCCAGGTTTTATGTATTACCTTGGGGAGATGCAGACTAGAATACGGCAATCACTGAGCAGCAAATGATATCACCTGTCATGTATTTCAGTTATCTTGCAAACCTGGCCTGTTAGTGGGCCCTGAGGACAGGATTGATGACCATTGATGTAGAGGGTTCTTTACTGTAAGAGCGGCAAGGATGTGGAATTCCCTTCCACAGGCGGTGGTCTCAGCGGGGAGCATCGATAGTTTCGAGAAACTATTAGATAATCACCTGAATGACCGCAACATACAGGGATATATAATGTAATACTGACATATAATCACACACATAGGTTGGACTTGATGGACTTGTGTCTTTTTTCAACCTCACCTACTATGGAACTATGTAACTATGTAACTGCAGGCTCCTGGGGAGATCAGATATAGTGAATGTAGGCTCCTGGGGAGATCAGATATAGTGAATGTAGGCTCCTGGGGAGATCAGATATAGTGAATGCAGAGTCCTGGGGAGATCAGATATAGTGAATGCAGAGTCCTGGGGAGACCAGATTTAGTGACTGCAGGCTCCTGGGGAGACCAGATATAGTGAATGCAGAGTCCTGGGGAGAGCAGATATAGTGAATGCAGAGTCCTGGGGAGATCAGATATAGTGAATGCAGGCTCCTGGGGAGATCAGATATAGTGAATGCAGGCTCCTGGGGAGACTAGATATTGTGAATGCAGAGTCCTGGGGAGATCAGATATAGTGAATGCAGAGTCCTGGGGAGACCAGATATAGTGAATGCAGAGTCCTGGGGAGACCAGATATAGTGAATGCAGAGTCCTGGGGAGACCAGATATAGTGAATGCAGAGTCCTGGGGAGACTAGATATTGTGAATGCAGAGTCCTGGGGAGATCAGATATAGTGAATGCAGAGTCCTGGGGAGACCAGATATAATGAATGCAGGGTCCTGGGGAGATCAGATTTAGTGAATGCAGGCTCCTGGGGAGATCAGATATAGTGAATGCAGGGTCCTGGGTAGATCAGATATAGTGAATGCAGGGTCCTGGGTAGATCAGATATAGTGAATGCAGGCTCCTGGGGAGACCAGATATAGTGAATGCAGGCTCCTGGGGAGATCAGATATAGTGAATGCAGGGTCCTGGGTAGATCAGATATAGTGAATGCAGAGTCCTGGGGAGATCAGATTTAGTGAATGTAGGTTCCTGGGGAGACCAGATATAGTGAATGCAGGCTCCTGGGGAGATCAGATATAGTGAATGCAGGCTCCTGGGGAGATCAGATATAGTGAATGCAGGCTCCTGGGGAGATCAGATATAGTGAATGCAGGGTCCTGGGTAGATCAGATATAGTGAATGCAGGCTCCTGGGGAGACCAGATATAGTGAATGCAGGCTCCTGGGGAGATCAGATATAGTGAATGCAGGGTCCTGGGTAGATCAGATATAGTGAATGCAGGCTCCTGGGGAGATCAGATATAGTGAATGCAGAGTCCTGGGGAGATCAGATTTAGTGAATGTAGGTTCCTGGGGAGACCAGATATAGTGAATGCAGGCTCCTGGGGAGATCAGATATAGTGAATGCAGGCTCCTGGGGAGATCAGATATAGTGAATGCAGGGTCCTGGGGAGATCAGATTTGGTGAATGCAGGGTCCTGGGTAGATCAGATATAGTGAATGCAGGCTCCTGGGGAGACCAGATATAGTGAATGCAGGCTCCTGGGGAGATCAGATATAGTGAATGCAGGGTCCTGGGTAGGGATGAGCCGAACACCCCCCGGTTCGGTTCGCACCAGAACCCGCGAACGGACCGAAAGTTCGCACGAACGTTAGAACCCCATTGACGTCTATGGGACTCGAACGTTCGAAATCAAAAGTGCTAATTTTAAAGGCTAATTTGCATGGTATTGTCCTAAAAAGGGTTTGGGGACCCGGGTCCTACCCCAGGGGACATGTATCAATGCAAAAAAAACTTTTAAAAACGGACGTTTTTTCGGGAGCAGTGATTTTAATGATGCTTAAAGTAAAAAAAAAAAAGTGAAATATTCCTTTAAATATCGTACCTGGGGGGTGTCTATAGTATGCCTGTAAAGTGACGCGTGTTTCCCATGTTTAGAACAGTCCCTGCACCAAATGTCATTTTTAAAGGAAAAAATCTCATTTAAAACTGCTTGCGGGTTTAATGTCATGTCGGGTCATGGCAATATGGATGAAAATCAGTGAGACAAACGGCATGGGTACCCCCCAGTCCATTACCAGGCCCTTTGGGTCTTGTATGGATATTAAGGGGAACCCCGCACCCAAATTAAAATAAGGAAAGGTGTGGGGCCACCAGGCCCTATATACTCTGAACAGCAGTATACAGGCGGTGCAAACAAGACAGGGACTGTAGGTTTGTTGTTAAGTAGAATCTGTTTGTAATTTTGAACATTTTTAACGTGTTTAGCTCCAGCCAAAAAATCTTTTCTAAGCTTTTTGGAAAACATAGGGAAGGGTTATCACCCCTGTGACATTTGTTTTGCTGTCTTTCCTCCTCTTCAGAAGATTTCACCTCACTTTTTTGTCCCACTGAAAAATGTTTTTTGAAAATTTGGGTTTTTTTGTGGAACAAGGATTGGAAAGCATCAGTGGAAAGGAGAAATTGTTTTCCCATATTAACTCTTACAGGAGAGAATTTCCCTTCCTAGGGGTAGATTTCATCTCACTTCCTGTTGTCTCCTTCCGTTTGCAAGTAGGAGTCGTTTGTAAGTTAGATGTTTGAAAGTAGGGTCCTGCCCTATATACTCAGCAGAAATTTGGGCCTTAGGTGTTGCTGTGGCCACAACACTGTAAGCCCTCACAGGGCCCTGCTGTGAAATATTAGATCAAGAATTGTAATTACATGCCCCTGTTGAACAGGAGCTGAAAAATTAGGCCTTAGGCACTGGTGCTGGTGCCACAACACTGCAACCCCTCACAGACACTCTAGTTGGAACGCAGGAACGAGCCCTGCTGCAAAGTATTGCATCAAAAATTGTAATTACACGCCCCTGTTAGACAGGGGCAGAAAAATTGGGTCTTAGGCACTGGTGCTGGTGCCACAACACTGCAACCCCTCACAGACACTCTAGTTGGAACGCAGAAACGAGCCCTGCTGCAAAGTATTGCATCAAAAATTGTAATTACACGCCCCTGTTAGACAGGGGCAGAAAAATTGGGCCTTAGGCACTGGTGCTGGTGCCACAACACTGCAACCCCTCACAGACACTCTAGTTGGAATGCAGGAACGAGCCCTGCTGCAAAGTATTACATCAAAAATTGTAATTACACGCCCCTGTTAAACAGGGGCTGAAAAATTGTGCCTTAGGCACTGGTGGTGGCGCCCAGAACCAAAAATGTTCTTACAAGCTATCAGCGTGATGATTGAGGAGGAAGAGGATAATTACTCAGGGATAGTCACTCAGCATCAGCATAGGCAGTCTTTGAAGGGATCTGAGATTTCAAAAAAAATTATTCGGTTACATCAGCATCAGGTGCTTGGTAGCTGGTGGTGATCCAAGACTGATTCATTTTTATGAAGGTCAGCCGATCGACCGAGTCGGTGGACAGACGCACCCTGTGATCGGTTACCACGCCTCCAGCAGCACTGAATGTGCGTTCCGAAAGAACGCTGGATGCAGGACAGGCCAGTAGCTCAATTGCATACTGTGCAAGCTCTGGCCAGTGATCCATCCTCAAGACCCAGTAACCCAGAGGATTTTCGGTGGGAAAGGTGTCCAAGTCTGATCTTGCCCCTAGGTATTCCTGCACCATGTAAAACAGACGCTGGCGATGGTTGCTGGAACCGATCATACCTTGGGGCTGCGGACCAAAAAATTGTCTGAACGCATCAGTCAGACGGCCACCTTCTCCACCGCTCCTTCTTTGACTGACCGAAGCCTCAGCAACACGTTGTCCAGAAACAGGAGTTTGTAACCTCCCAGTCTCTGGGAACGCGTTGCACAGACCTTTCTGCAAGGCCTCCCGAAGATGTTTCATCCTCTGCTCCCTCTGCGATGGCAAGATAAGGTCCGCAACCTTACCCTTGTAACGTGGATCAAGGAGGGTTGCCAGCCAGTATTGGTCCTTCTCCTTGATACCACGAATACGAGGATCCTTACGCAGGCTTTGCAGGATCAGGGAGGCCATGCAGCGTAGGTTTGCTGAGGCATTCGGTCCGGAGTCCTCTGGGTCACTAAGGACAACAACGTCCGCAGCCACCTCCTCCCAGCCACGTACAAGTCCATGTGTTCCTTGGGACTGATCCCTTAAAGACTGCTGCTGATGCTGAGTGCCAGGCTCCACCTCCATACTGACACAATCTTCCTCCTCCTCCTCCTCCTCGTCCTCTTCCTGTGTGATCGGCGGGCACGCAGGAACACTGTCTGGATAAAGGGGGCCTTGAGAGCTAAGGAAGTCCTCCTCTTCCTGCCTCTGTTCTGCCTCAAGTGCCCTGTCCATTATTCCACGCAGCGTGTGCTCCAACAGGTGGACAAGGGGGACAGTGTCACTGATGCATGCACTGTCAGTGCTCACCATCCTCGTGGCCTCCTCGAATGGTGACAGGACAGTGCATGCATCCCTGATCATGGCCCACTGGCGTGGGGAAAAAAAACCAAGCTCCCCTGACCCTGTCCTGGTGCCATAGTCGCACAGGTACTCATTGATGGCCCTCTGCTGCGTGTGCAGCCGCTGCAGCATGGCCAACGTTGAGTTCCACCTGGTGGGCATGTCACAGATTAGGCGGTTCTTGGGCAGGTTAAACTCCTTTTGGAGGTCCGTCAGCCGAGCACTGGCATTATATGACCGGCGGAAATGCACACAGACTTTCCTGGCCTGCCTCAGGACATCCTGTAAGCCCGGGTACCTGCCCAAGAACCGCTGCACCACCAAGTTAAGGACGTGAGCCAAACAGGGCACATGGGTCAGTTGTCCCTGTCGGAGGGCAGAGAGGAGGTTGGTGCCATTGTCGCAAACCACCATTCCTGCCTTAAGTTGGCGTGGCGTCAACCACCTCTGAACCTGCCCCTGCAGAGCTGACAGAACCTCTGCCCCAGTGTGGCTCCTGTCCCCCAAGCACACCAGCTCAAGCACCGCATGGCATCTTTTGGCCTGCGTACTTGCATAGCCCCTTGAACGCCTACGGAGCACCGCTGGTTCCGAGGAAGAGGCCATGGAGGAAGAAGAAGAGGAGGGGGTGGAGGAGAGAGGTGTGTCACAATCAGCATTTTGGAGGCGTGGTGGCGGAACAACCTCCAACACTACTGCACCTTGTCCTGCATCCTTCCCAGCTGCCAGCAGAGTCACCCAATGCGCCGTGAAACTTAGGTAACGTCCCTGTCCATGCCTGCTGGACCATGAGTCAGCGGTAATATGCACCTTACCGCTGACCGCCCTGTCCAGCGAGGCATGGACATTGCCTTCCACATGCCGGTAGAGAGCCGGAATCGCCTTCCGTGAGAAAAAGTGGCGTTTGGGTACCTGCCACTGAGGAACCGCACATTCCACAAACTCACGGAAGGGGGCAGAGTCTACCAACTGAAAAGGCAGCAGTTGAAGTGCTAGCAATTTTGCCAAGCTAGCATTTAACCGCTGGGCATGTGGATGGCTGGGAGCAAACTTCTTTCGGCGGTGCAGCAGCTGGGGCAGGGAAATTTGCCTGGTACAATCTGACGTCGGTGTACCAAAAGCAGATTGCCCACAAGTACTTGGCTGTGACACACCTAATTCTACACCTTCATTCCTCTCACTGCAGGTCTCAGAGAGGACTGAAGGTCTAGTGGGGTTGGAAATCTCAGCTGATGAGGAGCAAGGAGAGATCCTCTTTGTTCTTTGGTGTGGGTCTTTTAGATACGCTTGCCAACGAACTGCATGGCAGGTCAACATATGTCTGGTCAAGCATGTGGTACCCAAGCGGGAGATGTTTTGGCCACGCGAGATACGCTTGAGACATATGTTGCAAATAGCAGCGGTGCGATCTGATGCACTCGTCTCAAAAAAGGCCCACACCAAAGAACTTTTTGAATAACGCACAGAGACTGCAGCGCCCTGCACATGTGGAGCTTTGGGGTGTGATGCAGTCAATGTGCTGCCCTTAGGCTGGCCCCTGGAGGGCATCCTGCCTCGTTGGTGATGTGCCACCTCCTCCTCCTCCTCCTCCTCCTCTCTCCTATCAGGCACCCACGTTGAGTCAGTGACCTCATCATCCCCTCCCTCCTCATCACTGGAGCAAACCTGGCAGTATGCTGCAGCAGGGGGAGCATGACTGCCAGATTGCTGTCCTTCTTGGGCACCCCCTCTGTCCGTGCTCATGTTACTGCCTTCATCGAGCTCAGTATCATCATCAGAGCCTTCCAAACGCTGGGCATCCTCCTGGAGCATGTACCCAACACTGTGGTCAAACAGTTCGAGGGAATCCTCAGGAGGACATGGTGGAGCTAGGGAAGGAGTCACTGATGACATTGAGCTGAGGGAAGAGGCCGCTGCTTTGCCAGACAAAGCACCCTGGGCATGGATGAGAGAGGATGAGGAGGATGAGGACGGCTTGGTCATCCACTCGACCAAGTCTTCCGCATGTTGCGGCTCAACACGGCCAGCTGCCGAAAAAAAGGCCAAGCGTGTCCCATGGCCACGTGCTGATGAGGATGCACCGTCTCCACGACCAGCACTAGACACAGAGCCTGCTTGCCCTCTCTTATTGGCTTGTGACTGTCTGCCTCTCCTTCTTGGCCTTCCAGACATACTAATGGCCTGTAGCTGCACTAAGCTGGGATAGAACACCTGTAATTTTCTTCAGGTAGCTTTATATACTGTAACCAGACAAGCCTGCCTGTCAGTAGGAAGATAACAGGAACGGATCTAGCTGAACACTGTGAGCAGGACGCACTGTACTAAATGTAAATAGCAGGAACGGATCTAGCTGAACACTGTGAGCAGGACGCACTGCACTAAATGTAAATAGCAGGAACGGATCTAGCTGAACACTGTGAGCAGGACGCACTGCACTAAATGTAAATAGCAGGAACAGATCTAGCTGAACACTGTGAGCAGGACGCACTGCACTAAATGTAAATAACAGGAACAGATCTAGCTGAACACTGTGAGCAGGACGCACTGCACTAAATGTAAATAGCAGGAACGGATCTAGCTGAACACTGTGAGCAGGACGCACTGCACTAAATGTAAATAGCAGGAACTGATCTAGCTGAACACTGTGAGCAGGACGCACTGCACTAAATGTAAATAGCAGGAACGGATCTAGCTGAACACTGTGAGCAGGACGCACTGCACTAAATGTAAATAGCAGGAACGGATCTAGCTGAACACTGTGAGCAGGACGCACTGCACTAAATGTAAATAGCAGGAACGGATCTAGCTGAACACTGTGAGCAGGACGCACTGCACTAAATGTAAATAGCAGGAACGGATCTAGCTGAACACTGTGAGCAGGACGCACTGCACTAAATGTAAATAACAGGAACGGATCTAGCTGAACACTGTGAGCAGGACGCACTGCACTAAATGTAAATAGCAGGAACGGATCTAGCTGAACACTGTGAGGAGGACGCACTGCACTAAATGTAAATAGCAGGAACGGATCTAGCTGAACACTGTGAGCAGGACGCACTGCACTAAATGTAAATAGCAGGAACGGATCTAGCTGAACACTGTGAGCAGGACGCACTGCACTAAATGTAAATAACAGGAACGGATCTAGCTGAACACTGTGAGCAGGACGCACTGCACTAAATGTAAATAGCAGGAACGGATCTAGCTGAACACTGTGAGCAGGACGCACTGCACTAAATGTAAATAGCAGGAACGGATCTAGCTGAACACTGTGAGCAGGACGCACTGCACTAAATGTAAATAGCAGGAACGGATCTAGCTGAACACTGTGAGCAGGACGCACTGCACTAAATGTAAATAACAGGAACGGATCTAGCTGAACACTGTGAGCAGGACGCACTGCACTAAATGTAAATAGCAGGAACGGATCGAGCTGAACACTGTGAGCAGGACGCACTGCACTAAATGTAAATAGCAGGAACGGATCTAGCTGAACACTGTGAGCAGGACGCACTGCACTAAATGTAAATAGCAGGAACGGATCTAGCTGAACACTGTGAGCAGGACGCACTGCACTAAATGTAAATAACAGGAACGGATCTAGCTGAACACTGTGAGCAGGACGCACTGCACTAAATGTAAATAGCAGGAACAGATCTAGCTGAACACTGTGAGCAGGACGCACTGCACTAAATGTAAATAGCAGGAACGGATCTAGCTGAACACTGTGAGCAGGACGCACTGCACTAAATGTAAATAGCAGGAACGGATCTAGCTGAACACTGTGAGCAGGACGCACTGCACTAAATGTAAATAACAGGAACGGATCTAGCTGAACACTGTGAGCAGGACGCACTGCACTAAATGTAAATAGCAGGAACGGATCTAGCTGAACACTGTGAGCAGGACGCACTGCACTAAATGTAAATAGTCTAGATAGAAGATAACAGGAACGGATCTAGCTAAACTGAATACAGTGTATATATATATATGCAACACCTGGGATGCATATATATACACAATACACTGTAAGTGCAGCTAACTGACTGACTGTTCTGCCTAATCTATCTAACTCAAATCAAATGACACTGTCTCTCTCTCTCTCTATCTCTCAGCACACCGGAACACACACTACACAGGGCCGCCGTGCAGGCGGCCTTATATAGTGTGGGGCGTGTACTAAATCCCCTGAGCCATAATTGGCCAAAGCCACCCTGGCTTTGGCCAATTACAGCTCTCTCTACTGACGGTGCTGTGATTGGCCAAGCATGCGGGTCATAGTGCATGCTTGGCCAATCATCAGCCAGCAATGCACTGCGATGCCGCAGTGAATTATGGGCCGTGACGCGCCACACGAATTTGGCGCGAACGGCCCATATCGTTCGCAATTCGACGGGCGGTCGAACAGCCGATGTTCGAGTCGAACATGGGTTCGACTCGAACACGAAGCTCATCCCTAGTCCTGGGTAGATCAGATATAGTGAATGCAGGCTCCTGGGGAGATCAGATATAGTGAATGCAGAGTCCAGGGGAGATCAGATTTAGTGAATGTAGGTTCCTGGGGAGACCAGATATAGTGAATGCAGGCTCCTGGGGAGATCAGATATAGTGAATTCAGGCTCCTGGGGAGATCAGATATAGTGAATGCAGGCTCCTGGGGAGATCAGATATAGTGAATGCAGGGTCCTGGGTAGATCAGATATAATGACTGCAGGGTCCTGGGGAGATCAGATATAGGGAATGCAGAGTCCTGGGGAGACCAGATATAATGAATGCAGGCTCCTGGGGAGAGCAGATATAGTGAATGCAGGCTCCTGGGGAGATCAGATATAGTGAATGCAGAGTCCTGGGGAGATCAGATATAGTGAATGCAGGCTCCTGGGGAGACCAGATATAGTGAATGCAGGCTCCTGGGGAGATCAGATATAGTGAATGCAGGGTCCTGGGTAGATCAGATATAGTGAATGCAGGCTCCTGGGGAGATCAGATATAGTGAATGCAGAGTCCTGGGGAGATCAGATTTAGTGAATGTAGGTTCCTGGGGAGACCAGATATAGTGAATGCAGGCTCCTGGGGAGATCAGATATAGTGAATGCAGGCTCCTGGGGAGATCAGATATAGTGAATGCAGAGTCCTGGGGAGATCAGATTTAGTGAATGTAGGTTCCCGGGGAGACCAGATATAGTGAATGCAGGCTCCTGGGGAGATCAGATATAGTGAATGCAGGCTCCTGGGGAGATCAGATATAGTGAATGCAGGCTCCTGGGGAGATCAGATACAGTGAATGCAGGGTCCTGGGTAGATCAGATATAATGACTGCAAGGTCCTGGGGAGATCAGATATAGGGAATGCAGAGTCCTGGGGAGACCAGATATAATGAATGCAGGGTCCTGGGGAGATCAGATATAATGACTGCAGGCTCCTGGGGAGATCAGATATAGTGAATGCAGAGTCCTGGGGAGATCAGATATAGTGAATGCAGAGTCCTGGGGAGACCAGATTTAGTGACTGCAGGCTCCTGGGGAGACCAGATATAGTGAATGCAGAGTCCAGGGGAGAGCAGATATAGTGAATGCAGAGTCCTGGGGAGATCAGATATAGTGAATGCAGGCTCCTGGGGAGATCAGATATAGTGAATGCAGGCTCCTGGGGAGACTAGATATTGTGAATGCAGAGTCCTGGGGAGATCAGATATAGTGAATGCAGAGTCCTGGGGAGACCAGATATAGTGAATACAGAGTCCTGGGGAGACCAGATATAGTGAATGCAGAGTCCTGGGGAGACCAGATATAGTGAATGCAGAGTCCTGGGGAGACTAGATATTGTGAATGCAGAGTCCTGGGGAGATCAGATATAGTGAATGCAGAGTCCTGGGGAGACCAGATATAATGAATGCAGGGTCCTGGGGAGATCAGATTTGGTGAATGCAGGGTCCTGGGTAGATCAGATATAGTGAATGCAGGCTCCTGGGGAGATCAGATATAGTGAATGCAGGGTCCTGGGTAGATCAGATATAGTGAATGCAGGGTCCTGGGTAGATCAGATATAGTGAATGCAGGCTCCTGGGGAGACCAGATATAGTGAATGCAGGCTCCTGGGGAGATCAGATATAGTGAATGCAGGGTCCTGGGTAGATCAGATATAGTGAATGCAGAGTCCTGGGGAGATCAGATTTAGTGAATGTAGGTTCCTGGGGAGACCAGATATAGTGAATGCAGGCTCCTGGGGAGATCAGATATAGTGAATGCAGGGTCCTGGGTAGATCAGATATAGTGAATGCAGGCTCCTGGGGAGACCAGATATAGTGAATGCAGGCTCCTGGGGAGATCAGATATAGTGAATGCAGGGTCCTGGGTAGATCAGATATAGTGAATGCAGGCTCCTGGGGAGATCAGATATAGTGAATGCAGAGTCCTGGGGAGATCAGATTTAGTGAATGTAGGTTCCTGGGGAGACCAGATATAGTGAATGCAGGCTCCTGGGGAGATCAGATATAGTGAATGCAGGGTCCTGGGGAGATCAGATTTGGTGAATGCAGGGTCCTGGGTAGATCAGATATAGTGAATGCAGGCTCCTGGGGAGACCAGATATAGTGAATGCAGGCTCCTGGGGAGATCAGATATAGTGAATGCAGGGTCCTGGGTAGATCAGATATAGTGAATGCAGGCTCCTGGGGAGATCAGATATAGTGAATGCAGAGTCCTGGGGAGATCAGATTTAGTGAATGTAGGTTCCTGGGGAGACCAGATATAGTGAATGCAGGCTCCTGGGGAGATCAGATATAGTGAATTCAGGCTCCTGGGGAGATCAGATATAGTGAATGCAGGCTCCTGGGGAGATCAGATATAGTGAATGCAGGGTCCTGGGTAGATCAGATATAATGACTGCAGGGTCCTGGGGAGATCAGATATAGGGAATGCAGAGTCCTGGGGAGACCAGATATAATGAATGCAGGGTCCTGGGGAGATCAGATATAATGACTGCAGGCTCCTGGGGAGATCAGATATAGTGAATGCAGAGTCCTGGGGAAACTAGATATAGTGAATGCAGGCTCCTGGGGAGAGCAGATATAGTGAATGCAGGCTCCTGGGGAGATCAGATATAGTGAATGCAGGGTCCTGGGTAGATCAGATATAGTGAATGCAGGCTCCTGGGGAGATCAGATATAGTGAATGCAGAGTCCTGGGGAGATCAGATTTAGTGAATGTAGGGTCCTGGGGAGACCAGATATAGTGAATGCAGGCTCCTGGGGAGATCAGATATAGTGAATGCAGGCTCCTGGGGAGATCAGATATAGTGAATGCAGGGTCCTGGGTAGATCAGATATAGTGAATGCAGGCTCCTGGGGAGACCAGATATAGTGAATGCAGGCTCCTGGGGAGATCAGATATAGTGAATGCAGGGTCCTGGGTAGATCAGATATAGTGAATGCAGGCTCCTGGGGAGATCAGATATAGTGAATGCAGAGTCCTGGGAGATCAGATTTAGTGAATGTAGGTTCCTGGGGAGACCAGATATAGTGAATGCAGGCTCCTGGGGAGATCAGATATAGTGAATGCAGGCTCCTGGGGAGATCAGATATAGTGAATGCAGGGTCCTGGGGAGATCAGATTTGGTGAATGCAGGGTCCTGGGTAGATCAGATATAGTGAATGCAGGCTCCTGGGGAGACCAGATATAGTGAATGCAGGCTCCTGGGGAGATCAGATATAGTGAATGCAGGGTCCTGGGTAGATCAGATATAGTGAATGCAGGCTCCTGGGGAGATCAGATATAGTGAATGCAGAGTCCTGGGGAGATCAGATTTAGTGAATGTAGGTTCCTGGGGAGACCAGATATAGTGAATGCAGGCTCCTGGGGAGATCAGATATAGTGAATGCAGGCTCCTGGGGAGATCAGATATAGTGAATGCAGGCTCCTGGGGAGATCAGATATAGTGAATGCAGGGTCCTGGGTAGATCAGATATAATGACTGCAGGGTCCTGGGGAGATCAGATATAGGGAATGCAGAGTCCTGGGGAGACCAGATATAATGAATGCAGGGTCCTGGGGAGATCAGATATAATGACTGCAGGCTCCTGGGGAGATCAGATATAGTGAATGCAGAGTCCTGGGGAGACTAGATATAGTGAATGCAGGCTCCTGGGGAGAGCAGATATAGTGAATGCAGGCTCCTGGGGAGATCAGATATAGTGAATGCAGAGTCCTGGGGAGATCAGATATAGTGAATGCAGGCTCCTGGGGAGACCAGATATAGTGAATGCAGGCTCCTGGGGAGATCAGATATAGTGAATGCAGGGTCCTGGGTAGATCAGATATAGTGAATGCAGGCTCCTGGGGAGATCAGATATAGTGAATGCAGAGTCCTGGGAAGATCAGATTTAGTGAATGTAGGTTCCTGGGGAGACCAGATATAGTGAATGCAGGCTCCTGGGGAGATCAGATATAGTGAATGCAGGCTCCTGGGGAGATCAGACATAGTGAATGCAGGCTCCTGGGGAGATCAGATATAGTGAATGCAGGGTCCTGGGTAGATCAGATATAATGACTGCAGGGTCCTGGGGAGATCAGATATAGGGAATGCAGAGTCCTGGGGAGACCAGATATAATGAATGCAGGGTCCTGGGGAGATCAGATATAATGACTGCAGGCTCCTGGGGAGATCAGATATAGTGAATGCAGGGTCCTGGGGAGACCAGATATAGTGAATGCAGAGTCCTGGGGAGACCAGATATAGTGTATGCAGGGTCCTGGGGAGACCAGATATAGTGAATGCAGAGTCCTGGGGAGATCAGATATAGTGAATGCAGGCTCCTGGGGAGATCAGATATAGTGAATGCAGAGTCCTGGGGAGACCAGATATAGTGAATGCAGGCTCCTGGGGAGAGCAGATATAGTGAATGCAGGCTCCTGGGTTTAGTAACACTTTAATACTCCCCTCAACAGTGATTGTCTGCTGTGCCTCCTGTGTTCATTCCTCCAGAGTGCCCCACTAATACAGGAGGTGTGTTATTGGCCAGATGACCAGGTGAAAACTGAGGGGAAAAGCCAAAAAAAAAGAAAACGAATGCAGCCACCACATCTAATGATTGGTAAGCTGCAATATATGACATTGTTGGATTTGGGTTTATTATTGCTTTAATATTTCATTGATCTTTAAAAGAATCTATATTGAAACCACACCTCCCCCGTCCTGACTATTCTGCTCCTTAACCACTTGCCGCCGGCCGCATTTATATATACAGCCGCTCGGCGGGTGAACCTTCACGCAGATGCCGCCGCATATAGGAACAAAAATACACGAAACATGTATCACTTTAAACCCTCTGGATCGCAGTGCGTTTTTAACCACTTCAATGCCGGACGCTTTCAGTCTTATTGCTTCCTGCACACTTGGCTGGGACTGTTCTCATACGCGCCTACAGTACAGCTGGACCCCAACACTGGCCGGCTGAAGAGCAATGATGAAAGCGAAGTTCCACCCATAAAATTAATGTTACATAACTGTGCAGCAAATAACATAACAAATGACATTTGAAGATTTTTTTTTTTTTTTTACTTACGTTTTAATCCCTGTTGCTATGTGGTCCCTTGTAATCTTCCCCTTCCTCACCGCGGCTCCTGACGTCACTTCCCTCGGCTCCTCCGCTCGCTCCTGCGAGATGTGTGTGATCATTTCCCAGCGAGTCAGCGGGCAGCGCCGAGGGCTTCGTTGCCATCACAACGGGGCGGGGACCCTTCCGCCGTTGTGTTGGCAACGTGAGAAGTTTACGGCGCTGCGAGCGTGTCATACTGCACGTGCGCGAGAACGGGGCGGTGCATGCTGGTCACTCAGCTGCACCGTATCCCGGAAAACATTATGCTTCACATGCCCACAAGCAAGATGGGAACTGCCAGGACAGGATAATATAAGTTACTTTTTTATACTAAAGCGGACATCGAGCGGCGAAATTTTCAAAACGCGCAAGTGGTCTATGTCTATGTTCTGATCCTAAGATATCCATAAAAAAAGAAATATTTAACATGTCTTTGGAACTCCGCTCTCATCCTTTGAGAATGCACTCTAGCCACTTGCCCTCTGAAAGATTTACCCCCCCCCCCCCCTTCACATGACCAGGCCATTTTTTGCTTTATGGCACTTGCTTACCGGCCACTTTCACCCCCTTCCTGCCCAGGACAATTTTCAGCTTTCAGCGCTCTCACACTTTGAATGACAATTACGCAGTCATGCAACACTGTACACATATGAAATTTTAATATTTTTTTTTCACACAAATAGAGCTTTCTTTTAGTGAGATTTCATCACCGCTGATTTTTTTATTATTTTTGCTAAAAAAAAAAAAAAAATTGAAAATTTTGAAAAAAAAAAAGGTTTTTCATAGTTTCTGGGGTTTTATTTTTTGCAAAGAAATATAAAAAAAAACTGAATTTTTTTTCTTAAAAATGTGTTTTCTGCCTTTTTGTTATAAAATTATGCAAATAAAAAATCTTTCTTCATAAATTTCAGCCAAAATATATTCTACTCCATTTCTTTGGTGAAAATAATCCAAATCAGTGTATAATATTTAGTCTGTGGGATATATTTAAAGAAAATAATAAGAAAGGGTGTGGCGCTAACTCATGTGATAAATAGAATCAATATAAACATCAATATAAACAACTTAATCATTTAATATAGGTGATACAATTCACATGAAAAAAAAAACACATTAATAAAGTTCATAAAAATAATAAGCAATATTCAAAAAAATTGTGCAATATTCCAAAAAAAAAAAATCTCAAAAAATCTTCACAGAATAGTCCATTCACCGTGATCCAAGTAAAAGTGCAGGAACAAATGAATCCTTCAAATCGTGCTCCACCACAAAGACTTGGCGTTGTTAATACTTTCAAGTACAAAGGAGGGGGTTTGGGGGTCTTTTAGACCCCAGATCTCTCCATAAAGAGGACCTGTCACCACCTATTACTGTCACATGGGATGTTTACATTCATTATAGACCCCAGATCTCTCCATAAAGAGGACCTGTCACCATCTATTACTGTCACATGGGATGTTTACATTCATTATAGACCCCAGATCTCTCCATAAAGAGGACCTGTCACCGCCTATTACAGTCACATGGGATGTTTACATTCATTATAGACCCCAGATCTCTCCATAAAGAGGACCTGTCACCTCCTATTACTGTCACATGGGATGTTTACATTCATTATAGACCCCAGATCTCTCCATAAAGAGGACCTGTCACCATCTATTACTGTCACATGGGATGTTTACATTCATTATAGACCCCAGATCTCTCCATAAAGAGGACCTGTCACCATCTATTACTGTCACATGGGAGGTTTACATTCATTATAGACCCCAGATCTCTCCATAAAGAGGACCTGTCACCTCTTATTACTGTCACATGGGATGTTTACATTCATTATAGACCCCAGATCTCTCCATAAAGAGGACCTGTCACCGCCTATTACAGTCACATGGGATGTTTACATTCATTATAGACCCCAGATCTCTCCATAAAGAGGACCTGTCACCATCTATTACTGTCACATGGGAGGTTTACATTCATTATAGACCCCAGATCTCTCCATAAAGAGGACCTGTCACCTCCTATTACTGTCACATGGGATGTTTACATTCATTATAGACCCCAGATCTCTCCATAAAGAGGACCTGTCACCGCCTATTACTGTCACATGGGATGTTTACATTCATTATAGACCCCAGATCTCTCCATAAAGAGGACCTGTCACCTCCTATTACTGTCACATGGGATGTTTACATTCATTATAGACCCCAGATCTCTCCATAAAGAGGACCTGTCACCATCTATTACTGTCACATGGGAGGTTTACATGCATTATAGACCCCAGATCTCTCCATAAAGAGGACCTGTCACCGCCTATTACAGTCACATGGGATGTTTACATTCATTATAGACCCCAGATCTCTCCATAAAGAGGACCTGTCACCATCTATTACTGTCACATGGGAGGTTTACATTCATTATAGACCCCAGATCTCTCCATAAAGAGGACCTGTCACCTCCTATTACTGTCACATGGGATGTTTACATTCATTATAGACCCCAGATCTGTCCATAAAGAGGACCTGTCACCCCCTATTACTGTCACATGGGATGTTTACATTCATTATAGACCCCAGATCTCTCCATAAAGAGGACCTGTCACCACCTATTACTGTCACATGGGATGTTTACATTCATTATAGACCCCAGATCTCTCCATAAAGAGGACCTGTCACTACCTATTACTGTCACATGGGAGGTTTACATTCATTATAGACCCCAGATCTCTCCATAAAGAGGACCTGTCACCTCCTATTACTGTCACATGGGATGTTTACATTCATTATAGACCCCAGATCTCTCCATAAAGAGGACCTGTCACTACCTATTACTGTCACATGGGATGTTTACATTTATTATAGACCCCAGATCTCTCCATAAAGAGGACCTGTCACCGTCTATTACTGTCACATGGGATGTTTACATTCATTATAGACCCCAGATCTCTCCATAAAGAGGACCTGTCACCGCCTATTACTGTCACATGGGATGTTTACATTCATTATAGACCCCAGATCTCTCCATAAAGAGGACCTGTCACCGCCTATTACTGTCACAAGGGATGTTTACATTCCTTGTGACAGCAATAAAAGTGATCAGAATTTTTTTTTAAAGGGACAGTGTAAAAAATAAATAAATAAATAAGAAAACAAATAATTTTTTTTTAAAGCGCCCCATCCCTCCGTGCTTGTGCGCCAAAGCAAAGGCATACATAAGCCGCGCCCTGAAATGTCAACCGGTGTATATATATATATATATATATATATATATATATATATATATATATATATATATATATATATATATATATATATATATGTATATATATATATACCGTCACCTTTGGAAATTTTGAACTACTGTAGTTTGTTGCCATTCCACGAGAGTGCGCAAATAATACATGACATGTTAGGTATCTATTTGCTCGGCGTAACATCATCTTTCACATTATAAAAAAATTGGGGTAAATATTGTGCGGGTTTTTTTGCTTTGTTTTTCATTAAAGTATATTTTTCCAATTAAATTGTTTTTGAAAGACCGCTGTGTAAATACCGTGTGACATAAAATATCAAATTCGCCATTGTTCTCTAGGGCAGTGATGGCTAACCTTGGCACCCCAGATGTTTTGGAACTACATTTCCCATGATGCTTGACTACACTGCAGAGTGCATGAGCATCATGGGAAATGTAGTTCCAAAACATCTGGGGTGCCAAGGTTCGCCATCACTGCTCTAGGGTCTCTGCTACAAAAATAAAATGTTTGGGGGTTCTCAGTAATTTTCTAGCAAAAAAACTACAGATTTTAACTTGTAAGTAACAAATGTCAGAAATAGGCTTGGTCTTCCAGTGGTTAAGCATCGTACACTATCACATATAAACTGTGCGATGTCTAAAAGACTGTTTTGGGTGGCAAAAAAATAGGGGGGAAAAAAAAAAACGAGAAATATAAATTTTTCAAGAACTTCAAAAATTTTGACCAGTGGGGTATAGAGGACCGGTATGAACCTTGTTGCGCAAAACATTCTATTAATCTATGCACTGTATGGCGGCTTCATCCTGCAATTCCACGTCCCCTAATAACATAATCAAATGGACTTTCACGATGAGCGGGACGTCTGCCGGAGAGCTGAGACAGTCGCCTTCTGTCTTCTTCTAAAATCTTCGACATTAATGTGACCCTCATGTGATCAGCGCTACCAGCAAAGAGTTATATTCTCAGAAAATGCTCATCAAACGCCATAGCCTGGGGGGCTTCCCGGAGATAATACGTCTCTATACTGAAGATCACAGTCTGCGGTTGACTTGATGGATGGAGGTTCTGTACGGGGACCTGGTCTTCTGGATTGACATGTGGTCAGTGTAGTAACGGGACAGGGTCATCCAGCGCCCAGGGAAGGATGAAGAATTGCACCCCCCCTCCCCCAATATTAATACATGCTGTGGAATGGGTGTACCACCCTGTGTCCATTTTTTGCCCCCTCTGCTTCACTGGGCCCAGGGCAACCTCCTCTCCTGCCCACCCCTTGTCCCGGTCCTGGGTCAGTGCAGGTGTAGATGTGGCCAAGATATCCTGAACATGGACAAAAGTACCCATAATGGGAAGGAGTAGAATATGGAGAAGTTATAATACATCTACAGTATAACTAAAGCAAATCTCACAGACAGTACATGAAGGCTAAGAACATTGAGTCACACTGATATCTGTATGAGATGAGAAGGAAAGAAAATTGAAAAAAAAAAAAAGAGGGACAAAGAGCCACGAGAGAGATCCTTCTAAATTTAGTGGTATTTTAACAATGAAAATTGGAAATCCTACCAAATTCGGTTATATTTTGTACCTCACACCTGTTGGGTCTGCTGGATACCTGCCTTGGGGTGAGCAACCTGATAAGCACAGATGGAGAATGTGACGGGAGTGACTTTGGGCCAGGGGCTTGTGGAACCCAGCTTACCCTGGAGAGCTCTTGAATGTCCTTGTCCAACTCCCCCGGCCCCTCCTATGTGTAAGTCGCCCTGTGTCTATTAGGGGCGCAGGGTGACCGAGAACCACAGTCTGATCTGCACTAATCAGACTCACCGTACAACCACACTGGAATATTGTGTATATATATATATATATATATATATATATATATATATATATATATATATATATATATTGTGTGTGTGTATATATATATATATATGTATATATATATATATATATATATATGTATATATATATATATATATATATATATATAGTATATTGTCTCATATACTGTTGTAGACTCTTTACTAGATCGTTTGAGGTGTGGCTGTATCCCATTGTTCTATTGTTTGTGTCTGCCTTGGGAGCAACCTATTATGGGATGTATATGTGGATGTGGATTAGCTGTGAGGAGGGAGGGGGAAATTCCTCCAACAGCTCTCCCTGCTGATAGGACAGTCTACAGATGAGAAGTTTGAATACACCTGTGTCATGCTAATGGTGGAGGTAAAGTCTACCCCGCCCTGTGTCATTATGCACAGGAGGGGGTATTGTCCTCTGAGTATATATGTCTGTGTGCCTCTGTTCAAATAAACAGTTCATGTTCCAGCTTTGCAGCCAAACGAGTCCTGCCTAGTTCTTGGTTGCAATATGTGGCTATAATATCTAATATCCATATTCAGACTGGAGGAAGTGGTATATGACGGAAGCACTCAAGCGGAGCGTGGGACGTTCCGTGACAGAGAACATGAGTCATGACTGTCTCCAGGCAGAATGTTCCTCATGGCTTTCCTGTTAGTATGAAGGTTAGATTCCAGTAGGAAATGGTATCTCATTAATGCTGGAGACCATGCTGGACTGACTGGATCACTGGTCATGGGTGGATGGTTGTGTGGGCAAGTAGGAAGGAGTTCCTCCAACCTCTTGGGGTTTGGGCTACTACCTTTTGGGCATGGCCTTATGGTCATTTCCACATATGGACTTGGAAAAGTAGGAAGGATGGAGCGCCCAGTGTCCAAAAGAATGCAATATTGAAGGTACAGTAGATTATAAGGTGTTTATTGAAAGTATTGACAAGTACATCAAGTCAATGTGTTTGGGGGGAAAGGACTTTCCCCTTCTTGAGATCTATCGAGTAAACAGGAAAAAAATACACAGAAAACAGATACAAATAAGGTACAAGAGCAAAAATACAAAAAAGCAAAAAAGATAATATCAAATAAAATTCAAAGTACTAACAACAACTTACAAAGCAATCCATAACTCTGCCCCAGCTACATCACTAACCTAGTCTCAGAATATCAACCAAACTGCTCTCTTTGGTCTTCCCAAGACCTCCCGCTCTCCAGCCCCCTTGTCACCTCCTCCCATGCTCACCTCCAGGATTTCTCCCAAG
Source organism: Lithobates septentrionalis (assembly GCA_037952835.1). Lineage (NCBI taxonomy): Eukaryota > Metazoa > Chordata > Amphibia > Anura > Ranidae > Lithobates > Lithobates septentrionalis. The sequence continues at coordinate 159,512 of JBBDGP010004386.1, forward strand.
CTTTTCCCATCCTCTGGAACTCCCTGCCCCAATCTGTCCGACTATCTCAGAATCTATCCATCTTTAGAGGATCCCTGAAAACCCTTCTCTTTAATCACTGACCGACTGGCCCATAGTAAAAATATGTCACTACGTTGGCGTTAAATACGGGTGTTATGGCAGTAGTATCGATTTTTAATATGGCCAGCTCTCTTTCACATAAAAGTGATCCTGCGGGCACATTCGCCACGGGACCACTTTTAGAAGCACCCCCACCCCCCCCGCTGCCTCCCGGTCATTCCCGGACTTACCTGAGCCATCGGTAAAGCCCGGAAGTTATACGATGCGGCCGTTTGCTGGGCAGGAAGATGAGAAAGGCCAAGATGGCCTCCACTCGTCTCCATGCTCTTGGATGACTGGAGCAACCTCCGATGTCATTTCTGGTTCCTGGGCCATAACAATTGATTTTTTTTTTATTTTTTTTTTAAAGTAAAAGCCCAAAATTATTATTTTTTTTGCTTTTGCTTTTTAAAGGTAAAGGACAGATTTGCAGAGCTCTCAAAAAGAGGACCTGTCATCCCTATTTCTATTACAAGGGATGTTTACATTGCTTGTAATGGGAATAAAAGTGATAAAAAATTTAAATAAAGGAACAGTGTAAAAATAAACAGTAAAAAAAAAAAAAAAAAAAAAAAAATATTAAACACCCCCCCCCCCCATCCGCGCTTGAACGCAGATGCGAACACATACGTAAGTCGCACACGCATATGTAAACGATGTTTAAACCACACATGTGAGGTATCGCCGCGATCGTTAGAGCGAGAGCAATAATTCTAGTGCAAGACCTCCTCTGTAACTCTAAACAGATAACCTATAAAAGATTTTTAAACCGTCGCCTAGGGAGATTTTGAAGTACTGTCGTTTGTTGCCATTCCACGAGAGTGCGCAGTTAATGCGTGACATGTTAGGTATCTATTTACTCGGCGTAACATCATCCTTCACATTATACAAAAAAACTGGGGTAAATATTGTGTTCTTTTTTTTATTATTAATTAAAGTGTATTTTTCCAATGAAATTGCTTTTGAAAGACCGCTGTGTAAATACCGTGTGACATAAAATACTGTAACAATCGCCATTTAATTCCCCAGGGTCTCTGCTACAAAAATATAATGTTTGGGGGTTCTAAGTAATTTTCCAGCAAAAAGTACTAATTTAAACTTGTAAACAAAAAGTTCCAGAAAAGACCGGGTCTTCCAATGGAGAAGTAGCCTATTCTGCTTCTAACTAATTCAATGTGTTTTTACTTTCTCCATCAACTCATCCCCCCCCCCCCCCCGCAGTTATTACCTTTTGTATGACTTGACCCCCCTCTTAGATTGCAAGCTCTGAGGAGCAGAGCCCTCTGATTCCTCTTGTACCAAATTGTATTGTAACTGTACTGTCTGTCTTCATTGTAAAGAGCAAACTGTTGGTGCTATATAAATTCTGCATAATAATAATATAATACATTTGTTATAATACTATAGAAAGCTCTAAAAATCATATGTCAAAAAGGATAGTAATAATAATTAGTAGAAAACAAACAAAAACAAAAAATAAAAATAAAAATTTAAATTAAATAGCGAAAATGCATACAGGATTGGACAATATGTCAGAATTTAGGGGCTTATAGGATCCCTAATGTTATTTTGGCTTTACTTTAAGTTTTATTTTTTGTTTGACTTCTACAAATTATTATTATTGTTATTATCACGATTATTATTAACCTCTTGCTTACTGGGCACCTAAACCCCCTTTCCTGCCCAGACCAATTTTCAGCTTTTAGCTGTCACACTTTGAATGACAATTGCGCGGTCATACAACACTGTACACATATGAAATTTTTATCATTTTTTTTTCCACAAATAGAGCTTTCTTTTGGCGGTACTTGATCACCTCTGGGTTTTTTATTTTTTGTAAAAAAAATTAAAACAGACCGAATTAAAAAAAAAAAAATACAAAACCTGTTTCATATTTTGTTAATAAATTTTGCAAACAGGTAATTTTTCTCCTTCATTGATTTACGCTGATGAGGCTACACCGATGGGCACTGATAGGCTGCATTGATGGGCACTGATAAGGCGACGCTGATGGGCACTGATAAGGCGACACTGATGGGCACTGATGAGGTGGCACTGGTGGCCACTGATAGGTGGCATTGGTGGGCACTGAGAGGTGGCACTGATCGGTGGCACTGAAGGGCATTGATAGGTGGCACTGATGGGCACTAATAGGTGGCACTGATATGTGCCACTGATAGTTGGCACTGATGGGCACTGCTGTGTGGCAGTAATGGGCATTGATCAGCACTGGTAGGTGACACTGATAGGCAGCACTGCTAGGTGGCACTGATGAGGCACTGATTGACATCACTGGTGGGCATTGATAGGTGGCACTGATTGCTGGCACTTATGTACTGTGGGCACTGATTCGTGGCACTGGCAGGCGGTACTGGTGGGCACATATGAGGCGGCTTCGCCTCTTCCTCTTCAGGACTGATGTCCCTTCAACAGAAGCCGGTGATCGGCTTTTCTTTCTCCTCACGCTGTCAGCGTGAGAAGAAAAAGAAAACGATTACCGATCTTCTATTTACATCACGTGATCAGCTGTCATTGGCTGGCAGCTGATCACTTGGTTAGGGGTCGGGATCGGGATCGACCCCTTACTCCGATCTGTGATCACCCGAGTCTCATTGACTCGGGTGATCACATCGCGTGCCACACGTGCCCTTTAGGGGGGGGTGGCGATCATGCAAAGGGGAGGACATCAATAGACGTACTCCCGGCAAAGCAGATCCGCACTGTAGCTGTCATTCGGCTATAGCGCGGATCTGAAGGGGTTAATGATATTATTGTCCTTTTATTGTGATTATTTCTTGAAGTGGTTGTAAAGGCAGAAGGTGCATTCTAGGCATTAAAGTGGAGTTCCACCCATATAAGAGTCAGTCAGCAGCTACAAAAAGTGTAGCTGCTGACTTATTAACCACTTCAGCCCCGGACCATTTGGCTGCCCAAAGACCGGAGCACTTTTTGCGATCCGGCGCCGTGTCGCTTTAACTGACAATTGCGCGGTCGTGCGACGTGGCTCCCAAACAAAATTGATGTCCTTTTTTTCCCACAAATAGAGCTTTCTTTTGGTGGTATTTGATCGCCTCTGCGGTTTTTATTTTTTGCTGATACGTATTCTTCTACATATTTTTGGTAAAAAATATCGCAATAATCGTATATTGATTGGTTTGCACAAAAGTTATAGCGTCTACAAAATAGGGGATAGTTTTATGGCATTTTTATTATTTTTTTTTCTAGTAATGGCGGTGATCTGTGATTTTTATCGTGACTGAGACATTATGGCGAACACATCGGACAATTTTGGGACCATTCTCATTTATACAGAGATCAGTGCAATTAAAAATGCATTGATTACTGTGTAAATGTGACTGGCAGTGAAGGGGTTAACCACTAGGGGGCGCTGTAGGGGTTAAGTGTGTCCTAGGGAGTGTTTCTAACTGTGGGGGGGCGTGGCTATGTGTCACTGATCACTGATCCCGATTTCAGGGAGCTGTGATCAGTGTCCTGTCATTAGGCAGAACGGGGAGATGCTTGTTGACATCACCATTTCCCCGTTCTTCCTCTCCATGGGACGATCGCGGGTATGTCCGCGGGACCCGCAATCACACTCACGGAGGTCGCGGCACCCACAAACCACTTCTTAAAGGGGCAACGTACAGGTACGTTAATCTGCCTGTACGTGCCCTTCTGTCGACGTATATCGGTGTGAGCCAGTCGGCAGGCAGTTAATCAGAGACTCACCTGTCCCACGATCCAGAGATGCGTGGGGGGGGCGAAGCCCCGATCCTCTTCCCCTCCACTCTGCGGTGCCGGAATTGTCACTGTGGGCGCCTGGCTGTGGCTTCACACCTGGGCATGCACTGCACATGCGTGAGCCGCGCTGCGCCCTGTGACTGGCCGGGCAATCATCTGGGACCTGTGACGTGTCCCAGATGATTGCCGAGAGGGCTGGGGGGAGAGGTGAACTTGCTTCCGGCGCCACGGTGCCCCAGGAGGAAGCGGGAGCTGGAACCCTCTAAAAAGGGTAGGGTATCCGCCCCCTCCCGCCCCCCAAAAAAATGACATGCCAAATGTGGCATGTCTGAGTGTTATCATCACTTAAAGCGGAAGTTCCATTTTTGGGTGGAACTCCGCTATAAAAAAAAAAAAACTTCTGTGTGCAGCAATCCCCCCCCCCCTCCGCCCCCCCTAATACTTAGGCTGCCTCTCCCCCCCTGATTGGCTGAGACACAGCAGCAGGGCCATTGGCTCCCGAAGCTGTCATTTAAAGTCAGTTAGCCAATCAGGAAAGAGAGAGGGGGCAGGGCCAAACCGCAGCTCCGCGCATGAATGGACACTTGGAGCTGTGGCTCGCCAAGGGTGCCCCCCATTGCAAGCTGCTTGCTATGTACTACTACTACTAATAATAATTTATACAGGATTTTTATTATTATTATTGTAGTTATTATTATTATTAGTAGTAGTAGTTTGCATTCATATTTTTGCCACCCAAATGCATTATTTTACATTTTTCTACATTGAACCTCATTTTCCATGTAGTCGCCACCCCATTAATCTGTTCAGATCTTTTTGGAAGGTTTCCACATCCTGCGGAGAAGTTATTGCCCTGCTTAGCTTAGTATTGTCTGCAAATACAGAGATTGAACTGTTTATCCCATTCTCCAGATCGTTTATGAACAAATTAAATAGGATTGGTCCCAGCACAGAACCCTGGGGAACCCCACTACCCACCCCTGACCATTCCGAGTACTCCCCATTTATCACCACCCTCTGAACTCGCCCTTGTAGCCAGTTTTCAATCCATGTACTCACCCTATGGCCCATGCCAACGGACCTTATTTTGTACAGTAAACGTTTATGGGGAACTGTGTCAAATGCTTTTGCAAAATCCAGATACACAACATCTACGGGCCTTCCTTTATCTAGATGGCAACTCACCTCCTCATAGAAGGTTAATAGATTGGTTTGGCAAGAACGATTCTTCATGAATCCATGCTGATTACTGCTAATGATACCGTTCTCATTACTAAAATCTTGTATATAGTCCCTTATCATGCCCTCCAAGAGTTTACATACTATTGATGTTAGGCTAACTGGTCTGTAATTCCCAGGGATGTTTTTTGGGCCCTTTTTAAATATTGGTGCTACATTGGCTTTTCTCCAATCAGCTGGTACCATTCCAGTCAATAGACTATCTGTAAAAATTAGGAACAATGGTCTGGCAATCACCTGACTGAGTTCCCTAAGTACCCTCGGATGCAAGCCATCTGGTCCCAGTGATTTATTAATGTTAAGTTTCTCAAGTCTAATTTTAATTCTGTCCTCTGTTAACCATGTAGGTGCTTCCTGTGTTGTGTCATGAGGATAAACACTGCAGTTTTGGTTACTGAAGCCCCCCGATTCCCTCGTGAAGACTGAGGAGAAGAATAAATTCAATACCTCTGCCATCTCCCCATCCTTTGTAACCAGATGTCCTTCCTCATTCTTTATGGGGCCAAAATGGTCTGTCCTCCCTTTTTTACTGTTTACATACTTAAAGAATTTCTTGGGATTTTTTTTGCTCTCCTCCGCTATGTGTCTTTCATGTTCTATCTTAGCCGTTCTTATTGCACCCTTACATTTCCTGTTGCATTCTTTATAAAGTCTGAATGCTGAGGATGATCCCTCAACCTTGTATTTTTTGAAGGCCTTCTCCTTTGCTTTTATATACATTTTTACATTGGAGTTAAGCCATCCAGGACTTTTGTTCGCTCTTTTAAATTTATTACCCAATGGGATACATTGGCTAATGCCCTTATTTAATATGCTCTTAAAGCAAACACATCTCTCCTCCGTATTCTGTGTTCCTAATATTTTATCCCAATTTATGCCTTCTAGGTTTGTAGTTTAGGGAAGTTGGCTCTTTTGAAATTCCATGTCTTAGTATTCCCCTTATGTTTCCTATTTGTGTGATTTATACTGATTTACTAAAGGCAAAATAGACTGTTCACTTGCAAGGGATTTTTCCCTTAGCATAATGAATGTGGTGAAAATTCAATTTGCAAAAAAAAGCTGAGGAAAATGATAAAAACCAAACAAACAACAAAAAAACAAAAAAACAGCATTTTTTCTTGCACATGATTGGACGATGGAAGTTGGCAGATCTTCCCCTCATTCACTAAGCTCTGGGGACAATTCCCATTGCAAAGGCCAACAGACTATTTGCTTTTAGTAAATCAGCCCCTATAGCTGTCCAAACATTGCCGTCATTGACATTGCACACTGGTGCACGCCGCACATAGAGGCGGCATTGAGGAGCGCGCACAGATGTGCGTCCCAACGCCGCGCGGGGAAAGGGTTAACCGTCCAATCCTGACACACTACACACTACACACATCTACTACACACAGCACAGGGCCAGAGCAACTGCTGCAATAAATCAATAGGAAAGTCTGCCTGCCAGTTAGACTAAACAGACACACACTTTTTTTTTTTCAAGCATTGCTGACCCTCATTAATCACTCTGACAGCCCTAAAAACACATTTCCCCCTTTAATGACTGTATTTGAGTAATCAGTGGCTTTCTTCCTCACATAGATTTGGGAGGAACAGACAGCTGGTGTTATTGTATGCATTCATCAGGGGGAGAGAAGAAAGCCTCGGGGTCATACGGGAGTCAAACTGCATTGGTCTCCCTTCTGAAGAGAGACTTGTTATGTAATAATAGAGTGGATTCCAGCATAGCCCCCCAACACTGCCAATGGAGCCCCCCCTGGGGAGCACCAATAGAGCTGAGCCCACCGCCCGCGTCACACCGCTGACACAGAACCAGAAGAATTTTACAAAGTAACCATTTGAGAAATATCAATAAAGAATACAAAAATATATATATATATATGGACACACATATTTTACGAAGTGACCATTTGAGAAATATTATTAAAGAATAAAAAAAATATATACTTTTTTAAAATTTATTTAATTTATTTTTTCACATGTTCAAAATAAACTAAAACTAACTAAAATAAATAAATAAATATGGACACACATATGTGTGTTTTTATTTCTTTTATTTTTTCCCACATATTCAAAATAGACTAAAACTAACTAAAATAAATAAATAAATATGGACACATATTTTACAAAGTGACCATTTGAGAAATATCAATAAAGAATAAAAAAAAAAATAAATATATATATATATACTTTTTTTTTAATTTATTTTTTTCACATGTTCAAAATAGACTAAAGCTAACTAAAATAAATAAATAAATATGGACACATATTTTACAAAGTGACCCTTTGAGAAATATCAATAAAGAATAATATATATATATATATATATATATATATATATATATATATATATATATATATATATATATATATATATATATATATATATATATATATATATATATATACTTTTTTTTAATTCATTTTTTTCACATGTTCAAAATAAACTAAAACTAACTAAAATAAATAAATAAATATATATGGACACACATATTTTACAAAGTGACCATTTGAGAAATATCAATAAAGAATAAAAAATATAAATACATACTTTTTTTATGTTTTTTTTTTTTTGCACATGTTCAAAATAAACTAAAACTAACTAAAAGAAATAAATAAATATGGACACACATATGTGTGTCCATATTTTTTTATTTTAGTTAGTTTTAGCTTATTTTGAACAAGTTAAAACAAAAACAAAAAAAAAAAAAACATAACAAATAAAAGAAGCAATCATTCAGTAGCATGCAATCACAAAACAAGAGAAGACAAAAAAAAATAAAAAACTATAAAAAATAATTTAGTTTACATATCCGAAAAGGAATGGCAAGAAGTACAAAGTATTTATTCTCACCCCTTCTCTATAATAATAATAAACTATTCAGAGTCCCATCGCTATAAAGTCATACAATAATGAATAATTCAAATATATTATACTAATTACAAAAAATCGAACTACACAATCACACACGTATACTGCACTGTCATAAGTATTGGGACGCCTGCCTTTACACACACATGAGCTTTCATGACATCCCAGTCTTATGCCCCGTACACACGGTCGGATTTTCCGACGGAAGATGTGTGATAGAACCTTGTTTTTGGAAATTCCGACTGTGTGTGGGCTCCATCACACAATTTCCATCGGATTTTCCGACACACAAAGTTTGAGAGCAGGATATAAAATTTTCCGACAACAAAATCCGTTGTCGGAAATTCCGATCGTGTGTACACAAATCCGACGGACAAAGTAATTGACTGTAAACACGAAAAAGGTGTTAAAGTGACATGTGCTATAATTCGTAGAAAAGAAAAAAAGTATATAAATGAAATAAACAAGATTAAATATATAACACGTGTCATGCAGCTTGCAACTTGTGATGATAATAACATAAAACTTAAAATAATATTAGGTGAATCGGTGAAAATCAACAGTCTCTATGAAATTTCCTGGTGTTTCCCTTTAAACCAAGGCAGGCATAATCCACTTGTGTCTGCTGCTTTATTGTGGTGACCGGGTGCTTGGCAGGATCAGGATCGGGATATCGTTTGAACATGAAGGAGAGAGGAGAATTCCATAGTGTAAAACCTTTAACACTTTTATTGAGGTCAAATGACAAGTGGTACTCACATTATAGTGGTTTCAAATAAGCAGTAAGTTGTCCAAGGAGCGTCAGATACGAGGAGATGGTGCAAGGTGTCGGAATAGGCCATGCCCTACGTGCGTTTCGTCAGAGGATGTCTACGGGAGCGTCGAAACGCGCGTAGGGCGTGGCCTATTCCGACACCTTGCACCATCTCCTCGTATCTGACGCTTCTTGGACAACTTACTGCTTATTTGAAACCACTATAATGTGAGTACCACTTGTCATTTGACCTCAATAAAAGCGTTAAAGGTTTTACACTATGGAATTCTCCTCTCTCCTTCATGTTCAAACGATATCCCGCTTCTGATCCTGCCAAGAATTTCCGCACAGTGGCACACACTGTGACTGCACGTTACCCCTGTAGGGGCTAAAAAGCTGTTGAGTGTCTGCACGATCACAGCGCGAGACACAAGCACCCGGTCACCACAATATAGCAGCAGACACAAGTGGAATATGCCTGCCTTGGTTTAAAGGGAAACACCAGGAAATTTCATAGAGACTGTTGATTTTCACCTACGGTGCACTGAGCACATATCACGGCTGGCTTAACCAGCATATCATTAAAACATGACCACAACAACACCATTTACATAGACTGTTTAAATATCACCTATTATATTATTTATGTGTGATCACATAATATTATTTTAAGTTTTATATTATTATCATCACAAGTTGCAAGTTGCATGACACGTGTTATATATTTAATCTTGTTTATTTTATTTATATACTTTTTTTCTTTTCTACGAATTATAGCACATGTCACTTTAACACCCTTTTCGTGTTTACAGTCAATTACTAAGGAGGTTTTTGCCTTTGGTAATAGTATTTTAGGACGGCGCCACACTCACCCCTCATTTTACATTTACCCTTTCGCTTACTCCACTTCAGTGGGGATTGCGTGTGTGAGGGCAGCAGTCCAACATTTTGTCTTTTACCTAATTCCGTTGCGCGGATTACCCATTCAACTTTTGCAGACGGACAAAGTGCCACGCATGCTCAGAATAAATAAAGAGATGAAAGCTATTGGCTACTGCCCTGTTTATAGTCCCGACATACGCGTTTTACGTCACCGCGTTCAGAATGATCGGATTTTCCGACAACTTTGTGTAACCGTGTGTATGCAAGACAAGTTTGAGCCAACATCCGTCGGAAAAAATCCTAGGATTTTGTTGTCGGAATGTCCGAACAAAGTCCGACCGTGTGTACGGGGCATAAGTCCGTAGGGTTCAATATTGGGTTGGCTCCACCATGTGCAGCTATAACAGATTCAACTCTTCTGGGAAGGCCGTCCACAAAGTTTAGGAGCGTATCTATGGGAATGTTTGACCATTCTTCCAGAAACGCATTTGTGAGGTCAGGCACTGATGTTGGACAAGAAGGCCTGGCTCGCAGTCTCCACTCTAATTCATCCCAGAGGTGTTCTATCAGGTTGAGGTCAGGACTCTGTGCAGGCCAGTCAAGTTCCTCCACCCCAAACTCACTCATCCATGTCTTTATGGACCTTGCTTTGTGCACTGGTCTAAATCATTTGGTGGAGGGGGGATTATGGTGTGGGGGTTGTTTTTCAGGGGTTGGGTTTGGCCCCTTAGTTCCAGTGAAGGGAACTCTTAAGGCGTCAGCATACCAAGACATTTTGGACAATTTCATGCTCCCAACTTTGTGGGAACAGTTTGGGGACGGCCCCTTCCTGTTCCAACATGACTGAGCACCAGAGCACAAAGCAAGGTCCATAAAGACATAGTTACATAGTAGGTGAGGTTGAAAAAAGACACAAGTCCATCAAGTCCAACCTATGTGTGTGATTATGTGTCAGTATTACATTGTATATCCCTGTATGTTCCGGTCATTCAGGTGCTTATCTAATAGTTTCTTGAAGCTATCAATGCTCCCCGCTGAGACCACCGCCTCTGGAAGGGAATTCCACATCCTTGCTGCTCTTACAGTAAAGAACCCTCTACATAGTTTAAGGTTAAACCTCTTTTCTTCTAATTTTAATGAGTGGCCACGTGTCTTGTTAAATTCCCTTCTGCGAAAAAGTTTTCTCCCTATTGTGGGGTCACCAGTCCGGTATTTGTATATTGAAATCATATCCCCTCTCAAGTTCAGAGCTCACAACCTTTCCTCATAACTAAGATCCTCCAGACCCTTTATTAGCTTTGCTGCCCTTCTTTGTAGTCGCTCCATTTCCAGTACATCCTTCCTGAGGACTGGTGCCCAGAACTGGACAGCATACTCCAGGTGCGGCCGGACCAGAGTCTTGTAGAGCGGGAGAATTATCGTTTTATCTCTGGAGTTGATCCCCTTTTTAATGCCAATATTCTGTTTGCTTTGTTAGCAGCAGCTTGGCATTGCATGCCATTGCTGAGCCTATCATCTACTAGGACCCCCAGGTCCTTTTCCATCCTAGATCCCCCCAGAGGTTCCCCCCCCCAGTCTATAGATTGCATTCATATTTTTGCCACCCAAATGCATTATTTTACATTTTTCTACATTGAACCTCATTTGCCATGTAGTCGCCCCTCCCCCATTAATTTGTTCAGATCTTCTTGCAAGGTTTCCACATCCTGTGGAGAAGTTATTGCCCTGCTTAGCTTAGTATCGTCTGCAAATAAAGAGATTGAACTGTTTATCCCATCCTCCAGGTTATGAACAAATTAAATAGGATTGGTCCCAGCACAGAACCTTTGGGGACCCCACTACCCACCCCTGACCATTCTGAGTACTCCCCATTTATCACCACCCTCTGAACACGCCCTTGTAGCCAGTTTTCAATCCATGTACTCACCCTATGGTCCATGCCAACGCACCTTATTCTGTACAGTAAACGTTTATGGGGAACTGTGTCAAATGCTTTTGAAAAATCCAGATACACCACGTCTACGGGCCTTCCTTTATCTAGATGGTAACTCACCTCCTCATAGAAGGTTAATAGATTGGTTTGGCAAGAACGATTCTTCATGAATCCATGCTGATTACTGCTAATGATATCGTTCTTATTACTAAAATCTTGTATATAGTCCCTTATCATCCCCTCCAAGAGTTTACATACTATTGATGTTAGGCTAACTGGTCTGTAATTCCCAGGGATGTTTTTTGGGCCCTTCTTAAATATTGGTGCTACATTGGCTTTTCTCCAATCAGCTGGTACCATTTCAGTCAGTAGACTGTCAGTAAAAATTAGGAACAATGGTCTAGCAATTACTTGACTGAGTTCCCTAAGTACCCTCGTGTGCAAGCCATCTGGTCCCGGTGATTTATTAATGTTTAGTTTCCCAGGTCTAATTCTAATTCTGTCCTCTGTTAACCATGGAGGTGCTTCCTGTGTTGTGTCATGAGGATAAACACTGCAGTTTTGGTCAGTGGCATCACTAGGGTTGGTGTCACCTGGTGAGGTAAAACATGGTGTCACCCCCCTTCCTGTCTAGGCTGCCCAGCACCCTTCAGGCAGCACATGGTCATGGGGCGCACCCCAAACCGGTCCTTGTAAATGATAGTATAGGGTGGTATAGTGGCAGGTTGGGGTGGTATAGGGCAGGTTGAGGTGGTATAGGGCAGGTTGAGGTGGTATAGGGCAGGTTGGAGTGGTATAGGGCAGGTTGAGGTGGTATAGGGCAGGTTGAGGTGGTATAGGGCAGGTTGAGGTGGTTTAGGGAAGGTTATGGTGGTACAGGGCAGGTTAGCGTGGTACAGGGCAGGTTGAGGTGATATAGGGCAGGTTGGGGTGGTATATGACAGGTTGGGGTGGTACAAGGCAGGTTAGGGTGATACAGGGCAGGTTAGGGTGGTATAGGGCAGGTTGAGGTGGTATAGGGCAGGTTGAAGTGGTACAGGCCAGGTTAGGGTGGTACAGGGCAGTCATGGGAGCTGTTGAACCAGGTCTCTGAAATTCCCACAAAATCCAAATCCTCCTCATACAACAGTATCTCTAGTTCACCCATCTTGTCCGCCAGGCTCCTGGCATTGGTGAACATGCCACATAGTTTAGACCGGTCACATACTGTCCTCTTATTGGGTGTTCCGAGATTGCAACTAGGACTTGTTACTATACTTACCTTGGGTTTATGTGCTTTAGTCAACCTACCACTAATGCCCCCAATACTACCCTCTGGAATTTAGGTGCAGTCCATCCCTTCTATAGTACATGGATGAGCAAGTGCGTGTAAAGGCAGGCGTCCCAAAACTTTTGGTAATATGGTGTATATGCATACATACATACACATCCAAACAAAAATAATAGTAAAACCAAATAAATAAATAAATAACACTATTAACCACTTCAGCCCCGGAAGGATTTGCCCCCTTCATGACCAGGCCATTTTTTGCAATACGGCACTGCGTTGCTTTAACTGACAATTGCGCGGTCGCGGGGCGCTGCACACAAACAAAATGAATGTCCCTCCCCCCTCCTTAAATAGAGCTTTCTCTTGGTGGTATTTGATCACCTCTTTTTTTGGCTATAAACAAAAAAGAACAACAATTAAAATAAATATAAATACCGTATATATATATATATATATATATATATATATATATATATATATATACAGTATCTCACAAAAGTAAATACACCCCTCACATTTTTGTAAATTTTTTCTTGTATCTTTTCATGTGACAACACTGAAGAAATGACACTTTGCTACAATGTAAAGTAGTGAGTGTACAGCTTGTATAACAGTGTAAATTTGCTGTCCCCTCAAAATAACTCAACACACAGCCATTAATGTCTAAACCGCTGGCAACAAAAGTCAGTACACCCCTAAGTGAAAATGTCCAAATTGGGCCCAATTAGCCATTTTCCCTACTTGGTGTCATGTGACTCGTTAGTGTTACAAGGTCTCAGGTGTGAATGGGGAGCAGGTGTGTTAAATTTGGTGTTATCGCTCTCACTCTCTCATACTGGTCACTGGAAGTACAACATGGCACCTCATGGCAAAGAACTCTCTGAGCATCTGAAAAAAAGAATTGTTGCTCTGCATAAAGATGGCCTAGGCTATAAGAAGATTGCCAAGACCCTGAAACTAAGCTGCAGCACGGTGGCCAAGACCATACAGCGGTATAACAGGACAGGTTCTGGCATTTATGGCATTCTTATTATTTATTTATTTTTTACAAGTAATGGCGACAATCTGCGATTTTTAGCGGGCCTGCAACATTGTGGCGGACAGATCGGACACTTTTTTGGGGCCAGTGACATTTATACAGTGATCAGAGCTAAAAAAAAATAGCCACTGATTACTGTATAAATGTCACTGGCCAACTCAATATTGAACCCTACGGACTAAGACTGGGATGCCATTAAAATTCATGTGCGTGTGAAGGCAGGCGTCCCAATACTTTTGGTAATACAGTGTATATACATACATACGTGCACATACTCACACAAAGAAAACTAACAGTAATACAAAAAAAAATAAAAATAAATAACAATACTAATAAACAAACAATAATAGTTCAACCACCTTCATTCTTATACAGATTCACAAGGAAATGGGGTCACTGAAGGTCATAGAATGGTGACACCATCACATATCCAGGGACTATCAAGTGTTCCGATGTTTTATTCATATGTATTTGGTATCCTCACACTATATTCAATCAGGTGGTCACTCCAAGCGGGGTAGTTTCGCTCCTCGGCAGTAGTGATGGGGCAGTTGAAGTCTGTTGGGACGAAACGCGCTGGGCTCTACCTCGCTTGCTTCCCACATTGCTTTTTATAATTTTATAATTCGTGATCACCAGTATTTTTGTACTCATCTACCATGAAGTTTTGTACTTTTTAAAAATAAACCTCTTCATTTTTTGATCTGCACCATATGGAGCTTCTCCATTTTTTCTTATTCCTACCCCGGTTTGATTGAGCCTATCCTGCACTTACCACCGGCCTCCAGGCGGCTCCCCTATCGGGTGGAGGTTCCATGCTTTTTTGAGAGCTATCCGACTCCTGGAACTCCAGTTGGATCACTACTGCCGAGGAGCGGAACTACTCCGCTTGGAAGTGACCACCTTTCTGCCAACTCTCAACGCTTGAGGCGTTTGGCCTATACAAGCCTAACTGACCCACTAACGCTGGTAAGTGGGTCCACCCTGTCCGGTAAGAGTACCCATCCATATTTCCTTGACAGACGATTTCCTTGTTCCTACAGCTTCACAGCCAGTCTTATATTATCCGCACTACCATACAATTTTATTGAGGACTCACAAGTCATGTATTAGATGGACACACCTTTTTAGCACTTACATAGTTACATTGTAGGTGAGGTTGAAAAAAGACACAAGTCCATCAAGTCCAACCTATGACTTCATTTTTTGTTCGCTTGAGTTTTCACGTTCACTGGTTTATCTTGTCCACATGCGTGAACATTGGACTTTCACACTACATGTTTATATACATGTTTATATGTTTTCACACATTTATTGTTTCAGTTTATTGCTGTCATATTGTTATATTTTAGCTCTACACTTTGGTTTTTCACATCTGGTTTAGAATTTTTTTTGGTCACATTTGGGTTTAGCGCGGCAATTTCCCCAATTTTTTCCTCACACTATGTACAATCAGGGCTGCTGGGCCCATCGGGGGTCGATGATGAAATAACATGGCTGTGTGGGTTCTCCAGGACGTTCAGTTGACTGCGGAGAATCTAGAGCAGCCATTCTCAACCGGGGGGTCCCGTCGAATCCCTAAGGGTCCTCTAGAGGTTGCTAGGCGTTCCTTGAGCTGTGGCTGATGGACTTCCCATTTCAAGGGCCTGCAGAGTTCTGGGGCCATCGCTAACAGAAAGAACCAGCAGCAACACCAATTATTTTTTTTTTAATCTCTCTTTAATAGTAAGTAGCATTCTTCTCACTGACCACCAATGGAACATTTTTTCAAGGGTTCCTCTGGGGTAAAAAAAAAGGTTGCAGAAGGCTGGTCTAGAAAGGGTCTACATTCTGACTCTACTGTCAGCACCTCTTTTTTTTGTTTTTGGAAATGTAGATGGTGGTGGAGCAGATAAACTGCCTTGAACATCAATCCAAATTGTTTATAAGGACATCCCAAAATTTCTTGTTAATAAAGTTCCTGCTTCAACAAACCTCATAATTCTTCACATCCTTAGAATGAAAATTAGAAAATAATATAAAATACTGTTTTCTTACCCTGTTTCCCCGAAAATAAGACCTAGCGTGATTGTCAGTGATGGCTGCAATATAAGCCCTACCCCCAAATAAGCCCTACCCTGTTTCCCCGAAAATAAGCCCTACCCTGAAAATAAGACCTACAAGGACTTTAACTAGGGCTTATTTGGGGGGTAGGTCTTATATTGCAGCCATCACCGACAATCATGCTAGGTCTTATTTTCGGGGAAACAGGGTATTGGGGTGTATGGTCCCCACTGCGGCTCATTGTCAGGGCTGGGCTCAGCCCTTCTTTCTCAGAGCTGGCCACTCAGCTGTCAGCTAATTGCCAGCTAGTATCTCTCCACAGGTACTCAGCTGTTGATGATTTCCTGCTCGTCAGTCCTGCCTTCTTAAGCCTTTCATCCCAGTGGATCTCTGCCTTCGCCTTGGTCAACATCACAGAGACGATCTCCTGCGTTCCTGTTTAAAGACTTGCTTTGCTGACATCCCTTCTGGCTCCAGATCCTGCTTGCTGTTCCACTACATTGATCCCTGACTTTTGGCTTGGCTGACTATCCGTTCCGGTTACTGAACTTTGGCTTTGTTTTGACTACGTTTGTTCTTTTTACTTTTATTATTAAACAAGTGTGATTTAACTCTACTTCTGTCTCGGTCTGATTTAATGGTTTCTGACACTCATTTACAATAACTTCAATTTTCTGAGTATGATCAGTACATTGGGTGTTTTATTGTGCCGATGTAGCCAATAGAATGTCCATTGATACATTAGTGGGAGGAAATAGAATGGGATGATGAATCACACTCATGTAGCCCATCTTGGCAGTCTGTCGGGGGAGGGTGGCTTTGTTTCCACATTCAGTGGGGCCATGTAGAGTGAACGTAGCCACTAGACATGGGCAATTCGTTTAGTTCGGAATTTGTTTTTCAACTAAATTCGTTAATTCGGAAATATTCAAATTACCAAAAACCCATTTTTAACAAATTTTTCATGTAAAAATTAGTAAATTCGAAAATCCGTAAATCTGTAGATTCGAAAATCCGAAAATTAAAAAATAAGAATGAAAATCTGAAAATTCAAAAGAAAGAAAATCCGAAAATAGGAGTGAAAATTCGAAAACATGGAAATTCGAAACTGCGAAATAATTATTAACTAATAATAATTATTAATAACTATTACTAACTATTAAATCATAGGTATTGGAATTTTTTTTCAAATTTGGCTGTTAGTGAACGTAACGAATACGAATTTATCCGAAGTTACGAATTATCCGAAATAACGTTACGAATTTAGTTACGAATTATCCGAAATAACGAGTGCCGCATCTAAACGAATGGAACATAACGAATTAATAATAATTGTTATTATTAATAATAATAATAATAATAATAATAATAAAAACATATTATTATTATTATTATTGTTTATTATTATTAATTAGTTACGTTCCATTTGTGTAGATGCGGCACTCGTTATTTTGGATAAATTGTAACTTCGGATTAATTTCATATTCGTTACATTTAAAAACAGACAAATTTGAAAGGAAATTTCAATGCTTATAATTTAGTAGTTAGTTATTATCAGTTAATTAGTTATTATTTTGGATTTTCTCATTTTTGAATTTCCGAGCTTTCGAATTTCCGATTTCTCGAATTTACGAAATTTACAAATACCGCATCTAAACGAATGGAACATAACGAATTTGAATTTTTCCGAAGTTACAAATTTATTTGAAATAACGAATTTCGATCATAACGAATGACCTGAAAAACGATTAAAAAAACAAAAAAAACTCGAATGAAAGGAGAACGAAAAGCTAACAAATATTTCGTCAGTGCACACGTCTAGTAGCCACCCTCATAAAGGAAGTTGGAGTGGGGAGAATTGAAACGATTTTTTCTAGATGAGTCTGAAGCTTCTATTAAAAGGGACACAGATGAATACAATTTCAGTAGGAACCCGCCGAGATTTGAACCGTGTGTAGGCAGGCTGAATGTACAGATCAATCGATCAATCAACTTGGGTACAACCAGCATGCCAGTTTTTACCTGCGATTATTGCTATTCTTTAGTCACTAGCAATAATCAATGTCTTCTCCCGGCGGGGGAGGGCTTCCCGCGCCCCCCACCAGGAGAAGAAGGGATTCCCACATCGACAGTCTGTGTTGAAGGAGGAATCCAGTGGATTTCTTTCCTGTAACCCGTGGTTACAGGAAAGAAATTCACTCCATGTATGGCTGGCCTTGGCAGTTTGGAATATGTTTTTTTTCTTTTTTAAATTGGGTTTAGTGTTACTTTAAAAAAGACGACTATACACATAAATGCCTGTAAGGGGGTGTTTAACCAGTTTCTAGTTTGGCCAGTAGGTGGCGTCCTCCCCTGCTTATAAATAGTCAGCTGTGTTTTAGAAATGGGAGTAGCCCGATGGGAAGTTTAGAAAAAAATAAGAGACGTTTGTTGGAGCTGGCGCATGTGAGACTAGGTGGGGCCCTCTCTAGGAATGGTGGGGCCCTCTCTAGGAATGGTGGGGCCCTCTCTAGGAATGGAGTAATACTACAAGGAATTGCCATTTTCCATTATGTAAAGGGGAACATTCCAATCAGAGGTGTGTCTACAGATCCATAAGTCCCGTGGCCTACCCATCTTACCTCTGTAGCTACACCCACAAGAAGGAACAGCATGTGCTTGCCATCCCTTGATACCCCCTTACACCTGTAGCGACACCAGTAGAAGGGTCTGCATGTACTTGACATCCTTTGATACCTCTGTTACCCCTGTAGCTACACCCACAACAAGAAGTAGCATGTACTTGCTATCCCTTGATACCCCTCTTACCCCTGTGGCTACACCAGAGGGAACAGCGTGTACTGTCCCTCTCTTGATACCCCTCTTAACCCATAATTACAACATTAGAAAGTACAGCATGTACTGACCAGCCCTTGATACCCCTGTTACACCTGTAACTACACCACCAGAAGAAACACTATGTACCGGCTGTCCCTTGATAACCCAAATACAACTGTAGCTGCACCACTAGAAGGAACACCATGTACTGCCCGTCCCTTGGTACCCCTGTTACCCTTGTAGCTAAACCACTAGAAGAAACCCCATGTACTGCCCATCCCTTGGTACCCCTGTTACCCTTGTAGCTAAACCACTAAAAGGAACATCATAAACTGCCCGTCCCTTGGTACCCCTGTTAGTCTTGTAGCTACACCACTAGAAGAAACCCCATGTACTGGCCATCCCTTGGTACTCGTGTTACCCTTGTAGCTACACCACTAGAAGAAACCCCATGTACTGCCCATCCTTTGGTACCCCTGTTACCCTTGTAGCTACACCACTAGAAGAAACCCCATGTACTGGCCATCCCTTGGTACCCCTGTTACCCTTGTAGCTAAACCACTAGAAGGAACATCATAAACTGCCCGTCCCTTGGTACCCCTGTTAGTCTTGTAGGTACACCACTAGAAGGAACCCCATGTACTGGCCATCCCTTGGTACCCGTGTTACCCTTGTAGCTAGAACAAATAGAAGTAACACCATGAACGGCCCGTCCCTTGGTACCCCTGTTACCCTTGTAGCTACGCCACTAGAAGAAACCCCATGTACTGCCCATCCTTTGGTAGCCCTGTTACCCTTGTAGCTACATCACTAGAAGGAACAGCATGTCCTGCCTGTGCCTTGATAGCACTCTTATCCCCATAGCTACAACTCTAGAAGGAACACCCATGATTCTCCAAAATTTTTGGGAACACGTCAATATTCAGAGGGAAGCCCCATCCTCAGCCAAGCACATCTTTGCTCCTTAATTCAAGTTGTGCAGTGGCCCTATAGAGGCCACCTATGCTGCGCTGGCACTTGCTGCTCCCCTTTTGAAGGAGCCGTTCCTTAAAGAATAGTCATTTTCCCAGATGTACAGCTCTTGGACTATGGCAATATTCTGTGCAACCAAAAATGTTTGAAGTTGTGTACCGACACATTAAGTGAAATGCAACCATTAACACCAAATGGACAGGCTCCCTGCGGACAGGCTTCCATAGAATTCCGAGCCCAATTATCCCGAGAGGTCATAGGACACCGTGCTGGAACCTGATTGTTCTGTGCTCTTTTCACTCAACCTTGCAGCCAGCTGGGAAGAATGGTGGAATTCACACTGGCTTTATCTGCATACCTGGGAAATTTCACAAAGCACTGACCCTGAAACCTTTGAAAACCTTGGTCCCCATTGCAAGCAAATTACCAAGGAATTCCAGGGATTTTCTTATTTAAAGACACATCACGCACTGCGCCCACAGATCCCAGGGGGGGAATCTTATTGTAATAAGCCACTCGGAAAAATGCCACTCATCCCCCTACCTGTCCCAGGGTGCCAGGGTCCTAGCATGCTGGATGACACCAAGCTTCATTTATCTGAGGACATATCTAGTTATTCAGCTGTCGGTGGACTACAGGAAGTTATAGTAGATCCAACTTCTCAGCATAAGTTTAGGTCTCTGGTCATAAAAAATGGGGAAATCAACCCAAGCTGATGTCCACTCAAAACTGAATTCTCACCTCGGTGTCAGCTTGGTCTTTCTACAAAAACTCTCTTTGTGGCCCATGCAGGACAGTATACTCATGCAGGTCATTGTGAGGAGGGACTAAAATAATCAAAAAGAACCTCCAACTGATTCAGTACACAAAACAGTAACGCCTTCCTCGAAAAGGAGATTATTTGGCATGTTTATATGTGGACTGCCTACAACAAGGTGAATGTCAGGTAGCATAATGCCTATTACGTTGCCTTCGACCAGGGGTCTCCAAACCTCCTGAACAAAGGGCCCCGTTTACTGTTTTTTAGTCTTTATGGGGGCCCAACTGTGGCCAGCGGGAGTAAATAATGCCTCAGGCTTGGTGGTCAATGGGAGTAAAAAACAAAACAAAAACAACATAGCACCTGTAGCCAGCAGCTGAAGGAATAAGTCCCCACCTTGAAATTAGTGGGAGGAATAGTGCCCCATCATTGGTGTCAGTGGGAGGAATTGTGCCCGATCATTGGTATCAGTGGGAGGAACAGTGCCCCATCATTGGTGTCAGTGGGAGGAATAGTGCCCCATCATTGGTGTCAGTGGGAGGAATAGTGCCCCATCATTGGTATCAGTGTGGGGAATAGTGCTCCATCAGTGTCAGTGGGAGGAATAGTGCCCCATCATTGGTATCAGTGGGAGGAATAGTGCCCCATCATTGGTGTCAGTGGGAGGAATAGTGCCCCATCATTGGTGTCAGTGGGAGGAATTGTGCCCCATCATTGGTATCAGTGTGGGGAATAGTGCCCCATCATTGGTATCAGTGGGAGGAATAGTGCCCCATCATTGGTATCAGTGGGGGGGGGGGAATAGTGCCCCATCATTGGTATCAGTGGGAGGAATAGTGCCCCATCATTGGTATCAGTGGGAGGAATAGTGCCCCATCATTGGTGTCAGTGGGAGGAATTGTGCCCCATCATTGGTATCAGTGTGGGGAATAGTGCCCCATCATTGGTATCAGTGGGAGGAATAGTGCCCCATCATTGGTATCAGTGTGGGGAATAGTGCTCCATCAGTGTCAGTGGGAGGAATAGTGCCCCATCATTGGTATCAGTGAGAGGAATAGTGCCCCATCATTGGTGTCAGTGGGAGGAATTGTGCCCCATCATTGGTATCAGTGTGGGGAATAGTGCCCCATCATTGGTATCAGTGGGAGGAATAGTGCCCCATCATTGGTATCAGTGTGGGGAATAGTGCTCCATCAGTGTCAGTGGGAGGAATAGTGCCCCATCATTGGTATCAGTGGGAGGAATAGTGCCCCATCATAGGTGTCAGTGGGAGGAATTGTGCCCCATCATTGGTATCAGTGTGGGGAATAGTGCCCCATCATTGGTATCAGTGGGGGGGGGAATAGTGCCCCATCATTGGTATCAGTGGGGGGAATAGTGCCCCATCATTGGTATCAGTGGGAGGAATAGTGCCCCATCATTGGTATCAGTGGGAGGAATAGTGCCCCATCATTGGTATCAGTGGGGGGGGAATAGTGCCCCATCATTGGTATCAGTGGGGGGGGGGAATAGTGCCCCATCATTGGTATCAGTGGGAGGAATAGTGCCCCATCATTGGTGCCAGTGGGAGGAATAGTGCTCCATCAGTGTCAGTGGGAGGAATAGTGCCCCATCATTGGTGTCAGTGGAAGGAATGTGCCCTATCATTGGTATCAGTGGGAGGGATAGTGCCCCATCATTGGTATCAGTGGGGGGAATAGTGCCCCATCATTGGTATCAGTGGGAGGAATAGTGCTCCATCAGTGTCAGTGGGAGGAATTGTGCCCCATCATTGGTATCAGTGGGAGGAATAGTGCCCCATCATTGGTGTCAGTGGGGGGAATAGTGCCCCATCATTGGTATCAGTGGGAGGAATAGTGCTCCATCAGTGTCAGTGGGAGGAATTGTGCCCCATCATTGGTATCAGTGGGAGGAATAGTGCCCCATCATTGGTATCAGTGGGGGGAATAGTGCCCCATCATTGGTATCAGTGGGGGGAATAGTGCCCCATCATTGGTATCAGTGGGGGGAATAGTGTCCCATCATTGGGGTCAGTGGGAGGAATAGTGCCCCATCATTGGTATCAGTGGGAGGAATAGTGCCCCATCATTGGTGTCAGTGGGGGGAATAGTGCCCCATCATTGGTGTCAGTGGGGGGAATAGTGCTCCATCAGTGTCAGTGGGAGGAATTGTGCCCCATCATTGGTATCAGTGGGAGGAATAGTGCCCCATCATTGGTGTCAGTGGGGGGAATAGTGCCCCATCATTGGTATCAGTGGGAGGAATAGTGCTCCATCAGTGTCAGTGGGAGGAATTGTGCCCCATCATTGGTATCAGTGGGAGGAATAGTGCCCCATCATTGGTGTCAGTGGGGGGAATAGTGCCCCATCATTGGTATCAGTGGGGGGAATAGTGCCCCATCATTGGTATCAGTGGAAGGAATAGTGTCCGATCATTGGTATCAGTGGGAGGAATAGTGTCCCATCATTGGGGTTAGTGGGAGGAATAGTGCCCCATCATTGGTATCAGTGGGAGGAATAGTGTCCCATCATTGGTATCAGTGGGAGGAATAGTGTCCCATCATTGGGGTCAGTGGGAGGAATAGTGCCCCATCATTGGTATCAGTGGGAGGAATAGTGTCCCATCATTGGTATCAGTGGGAGGAATAGTGTCCCATCATTGGGGTCAGTGGGAGGAATAGTGCCCCATCATTGGTATCAGTGGGAGGAATAGTGCCCCATCATTGGTATCAGTGGGAGGAATAGTGTCCCATCATTGGTATCAGTGGAAGGAATAGTGTCCCATCATTGGGGTCAGTGGGAGGAATAGTGCTCCATCAGTGTCAGTGGGAGGAATAGTGCCCCATCATTGGTATCAGTGGGAGGAATAGTGCTCCATCAGTGTCAGTGGGAGGAATTGTGCCCCATCATTGGTATCAGTGTGAGGAATAGTGCCCCATCATTGGTATCAGTGGGAGGAATAGTGCCCCATCATTGGTATCAGTGGGAGGAATAATGCCCCATTACTGGTGTCAGTGGAAGGAATTGCCCCAAGGGCTGGATAAAGCCAAGCAAAGGGCTGCAGTTTGGAGACCACTGCTGTAGACAATGGGTATTATTAATAATAAATAAACAGTGTCAGGTCTCATACAGCGCATGCAGGGCTGCCAATAAGAGGGTAGCACCAGCCCTCCTGTATGGGGGTCCGGGCAGCTTTATGGTGGAGGCAGTCCCAAAAGCTGCTGATCAAAACTCGATCCTGATCACTCCTGTGTTCATTCATAAATGAAGCATAGTCAACATGTTTACTATGCTTTAGTTTGTGAATGACAAGGAACCTCTGTACAGACAGTGCCCTGTTCATTCACTCTGCAGTGCAGCTGAGGCTGTAGATCCCGGGTGCTCAACCTGCGTCCCTCCAGCTCTTTCTGATATACAAGTCCCAAGAGGCGTTGTAAGGCTGACAAGCATGACTCCCAAAGGCTGAGGCATGATGGGACTTGAAGTTTCGGAACGGCTGGAGGGCCGCAGGTTGAGCACCCATGCCGTAGAGAAAGGATTGGGACTGTCAGGTAGGCTTTGGGGGCCCCATGGCTTCTAACAGCGGCCCCCAAGCGCATGCGTAAGATCTGGCACTGTCTTCATTGATGGTCCAGCAGAAGAAGAACCCACCGATGGTGCCTCTGGGATTATAGGAAGATGGAGAAGCATCTGGTAACATGACAAGTAATTATAATTAGATGTGTTTATTCTTTCTCCAAAAGAAGGGGGGAGGGGCGTGGTCCACTTTAATGCTACCGCCCCATAGGGGCACTAAGCAAGGCTGGGTGTATCTTCACAACCAGCACACTCCCCCCCCCCCCCCCCCCCCCCACCCGGCCAGGGCTCCTCCAAACAAAATCAAACCAGACCCAGGTTGCTCCAATTTTCCCATCAGACACTTGGACAAGAAAATGAAAAGAAAAATGGAAAAGAAATGAAATGAATTTACATAATTGCAGCCCGTTGCATAAAAAAGTGCCACGTCCCGTGGCTGAATCAGCTGAGAGGAGGACTAATGAGAACAAATAGAATATTCAGCAGTTTTGAAGCATTGAGTGCGAATCAAATAAAGACGGGACTTTCATCTGGGGAAACAAACGTCCTTTTTTGCGCTATAAATAAACAAAGAGCGACAATTTTGAAAAAAAAAAAAAAAGATTTTTGCTATAATACATATCCAAAAAAAAAAAAACAATATAAAAAAACGAATTTATTCATCAGTTTAGGCCGATATGTATGCTTCTACATAATTTTGGTAAAAAATAGGTGTATATTGATTGGTTTGCGCAAAAGTTATAGCGTCTACAAACTATGAGATAGATTTAGGGACTTTTTTTTTTATTGTTTTTACCGGCGATCTGCGATTTTTAGCGGGACTGCGACATTGCGGCAGACAAATCAGACCCCAAATGACACTTTTTGGGGACCAGTGACATTATTACATTGATCAGTGCTATAAAAAATGCACGTAAAAATGATGCCGGCAGGGAAGGGGTTAACACTAGGGGGCGATCAAGGGGTTAACTGTGTTCTCCCAGCGGGTTCTAACTGTAGGGGGGATGGGCTACCTGGGACATGACAGAGATCGCTGTTCACGATGATTAAGAACAGTAGATCCCTGTCATGTCCCCTGTAAGAATGGGGATCCGCCTTGTTTACAAAGGCAGATCCCCATTCTGCCTCTGTATTAGGTGATCGCGGGCCACCAGCGGACATCGAGTCTGCCCAACCCGAGGGCATGCTCCCGCAGCGGGCGCCAGAGCGCACCGCCGGTGGCGCGTGCCCAACCGCAACTGCGCCTGCGCGAGCCAATGTACAATGATGGCAGTTCGCGCAGGAGAGCCAACCTGCAGCAGTACAACTGCGGCGGGTGGTCGTTAAGTGGTTAAGCATCGAGTCATGGGGACCATTCTGAATGACATGCACGCCCAATTTTTGAAAGTACGGGAACCATGGCTCACACATAATGCTGATTTGCATCTGGACCCTTCTTTGCTTTCAACCTGACAAGACTCCCATTGCGGTGGTCTTCCTCCCTCTCTTCTCTTCTACTTCCCCTCTTTCTTCTCTCTCTTCTTCTTTCTCCTCACTTGATGTGGTCTTGTTTTTTGTTTACTTTTTTCATGTCTTGTTTTGGGCTCTTATAAGCTTTAAGCCCCAAGTGCCCAGCAATGCAGCCAATTTTTTGAGATATGACTACCAAATGTTATGAAAATAAGATAGAGAAAAAACAGAGTGCAGGGCTCAGGAGTGCGCTACATAAAGAATGCAGGGTTCAGGAGTGTGCTACATAAAGAATGCAGGGCTCAGGAGTGCGCTACATAAAGAATGCAGGGCTCAGGAGTGCGCTACATAAAGAATGCAGGGCTCAGGAGTGCGCTACATAAAGAATGCAGGGCTCAGGAGTGCGCTACATAAAGAACGCAGGGCTCAGGAGTGCGCTACATAAAGAATGCAGGGCTCAGGAGTGCGCTATATAAAGAATGCAGGGCTCAGGAGTGCGCTACATAAAGAATGCAGGGCTCAGGAGTGCGCTACATAAAGAATGCAGGGGTCAGGAATGCGCTACATAAAGAATGCAGGGTTCAGGAGTGTGCTACATAAAGAATGCAGGGCTCAGGAATGTGCTACATAAAGAATGCAGGGCTCAGGTGTGTTTTACATAAAGAATGCAGTGCTCAGGAGTGTGCTACATAAAGAATGCAGGGCTCAGGAGTGCGCTACATAAAGAATGCAGGGCTCAGGAGTGTGCTACATAAAGAATGCAGGGCTCAGGAGCAGGCTACATAAAGAATGCAGGGCTCAGGAATGCGCTATATAAAGAATGCAGGGCTCAGGAGTGCGCTACATAAAGAATGCAGGGCTCAGGAGTGCGCTACATAAAGAATGCAGGGCTCAGGAGTGCGCTACATAAAGAATGCAGGGCTCAGGAGTGCGCTACATAAAGAACGCAGGGCTCAGGAGTGCGCTACATAAAGAATGCAGGGCTCAGGAGTGCGCTATATAAAGAATGCAGGGCTCAGGAGTGCGCTATATAAAGAATGCAGGGCTCAGGAGTGCGCTACATAAAGAATGCAGGGCTCAGGAGTGCGCTACATAAAGAATGCAGGGCTCAGGAATGCGCTACATAAAGAATGCAGGGTTCAGGAGTGTGCTACATAAAGAATGCAGGGCTCAGGAATGTGCTACATAAAGAATGCAGGGCTCAGGTGTGTTTTACATAAAGAATGCAGTGCTCAGGAGTGTGCTACATAAAGAATGCAGGGCTCAGGAGTGCTCTACATAAAGAATGCAGGGCTTAGGAGTGTGCTACATAAAGAATGCAGGGCTCAGGAGTGTGCTACATAAAGAATGCAGGGCTCAGGAGCAGGCTACATAAAGAATGCAGGGCTCAGGAATGCGCTACATAAAGAATGCAGGGCTCAGGAGTGCGCTATATAAAGAATGCAGGGCTCAGGAGTGCGCTACATAAAGAATGCAGGGCTCAGGAGTGTGCTACATAAAGAATGCAGGGCTCAGGAGTGTGCTACATAAAGAATGCAGGGCTCAGGAGTGCTCTACATAAAGAATGCAGGGCTCAGGAGTGTGCTACATAAAGAATGCAGGGCTCAGGAGCAGGCTACATAAAGAATGCAGGGCTCAGGAATGCGCTACATAAAGAATGCAGGGCTCAGGAGTGCACTATATAAATAATGCAGGGCTCAGGAGTGCGCTACATAAAGAATGCAGGGCTCAGGAGTGTGCTACATAAAGAATGCAGGGCTCAGGAGTGTACTACATAAAGAATGCAGGGCTCAGGAGTGCGCTACATAAAGAATGCGGTGCTAAGGAGGCTCAACATCAAGAATGCAGGGATAAGGAGTGTGCTACAAAAATAATGCAGGGCTCAGCAGTGCGCTACATAAAGAATGCAGAGCTCAGCAGTGCGTTACATAAAGAATGCAGGGCTCAGCAGTGCGTTACATAAAGAATGCAGGGCTCAGCAGTGCGTTACATAAAGAATGCAGGGCTCAGCAGTGCATTACATAAAAAAAGAAAACACCCAGCAATGCAGCCTCACCAGTGCCCAGCAATGCAGCCTAACCAGTGCCCAGCAATGCAGCCTCACCAGTGCCCAGCAATGCAGCCTCATCTGTGGGATCAGAGAGAGGAGAGGAAGAGGAGAGCCCGTGTTCTGTCAAATTGGCCAACTCGTCAGAAACTCCAACCACGTCACTTCCGATTTATTTAAACCATCAGTAGTTGCAGATTTTGATGAATTGCTGTTTGGAAACAACACCGGCAACCGAATAGAGTCCGGTACAGGAAGATTTAGCTGTTTTGACAGCACAGCGGCTAACGAGGACAAAGTTGTCACCGCCACGGAGGTGGCCATTTTGTTGGCTAGTATCAGTGCGGAGTAACAATCCCCGCTCATAATATCGTGCACCAGACTGTAGTCGTGTTTTGCGTCCAAACAGCAGTTCGTCAAAATCTCCAATTTTTGATTGTTTAAAGAAGTTAAGTAGCTGGAGTTTCTACCGAGATGGCTATTTTGACAGAACACCGGCTGGTTCATAACGCATGCCGGGGTCACCCGCTGTGACAGCTTTAATTTGAATTGCCAGGTGCCCACGTCACACAAGTCCCGCCTCCTGGATCGGCTCCTTCCTATAGACAGCACATGTCCCAGCATTGGACAAGTGTGCTGTCTATAAAAGGAACCAAACCAGGAGGCAGGACTCGTGCAACGACGGGCGCCCGGTGAATCAAATTAAAGCTGTCACAGCGGGTGACGCCGGCCTGCCACCCCCCCAGGAAAAATCACCTCTTCCCCCTCCCTCCTTGCAATCTTCTGGGACACGTCACAGGTCCCAGTGTGCTCCCGGCTGTGAAGCCACACCCGGGCCCCCGCAGTAAGAATTCCGGCGCCACGGAGAAGAGGGGGGAGAGGAGCGAGGCTTCGTACATCCGCATCTCTGGACCGTAGGACAGGTGAGTGTCTGATTATTAAAAGTCAGCAGTTACACTTTTTGTAGCGCCTGACTTTTAATTTTTTTTTTTCGGCGGAACTCCGCTTAAACAAACTTTGTATCAGATTCCTACGTTTTGTTGCTCGGAAGAAATAGCTGTTTGTTTCCTCATGCCCTGTGCTGACTGATTCTGAATAGGAGGGTCTGGTTCATTATAATCACTTGAGGCACTCTCAGTGTTCTGATGGGGAGAGTTGCAGTGTCTGCATCCCTTTAGAAGTATTTAACCCTTGGGGAGTATCTCGCCAAAACTGAAATTCCTATTGCAGGGGATGCCTAAAAACTTACTTGTATCTTAGTGCAGACTTCGGGGAAAACCAGTGAGCCAATCACAGTTCCATACAACCAACGGTGTGCAGAGCTCCCCCAGGTGGCGGTGTTGCATTTTACAGAAAATGACAGCGGCTGCAGATGGAAAAGGAAAGGGAACTTTTGATAACATTCAATTACAATGATTTGTGTCACAATTGTATATATATATGTATATATTTGTTTAATTGCTATGTGTTTCTTTTTTGTGTTTTTTTTTAATGCTATGGTTTTTTTATTATTTTTTCAATGAAAGTTATTGTTTAACCCCCCATAATATTCATGGTTAGTTTCCTCTGTGCATAGAGCTCACTCCATCTGGCCTCATTGTTTTACATTTAATGATCGATCATGGATGGTGAGCATGATGACTGAAAACCATTTGTACTTCTCATCCCTACAGATGTCCATATCCAGAGCCATTTGGATGATATATTAGACAGTCATAAAATCTTATCTCACCTCCCTCCTCGATCTCTTTATTGCTAAATCTACTCGCCATTACCGAAACCTGGATTCATGAATCTGACACTGCGTCTTCTGCTGCCCTATCCCAGGGTGGTCTTCTTCGGACTCACTCCCCCAGACCCAGGGGACGCAAAGGAGGGGGTGTTGGATTCCTTTTAGCCCCACATAAAACCTTTCAGGTACCTCACCCACCTCCCTCTCTGTCACTCTCCTCATTTGAGGCGCACTGCATTCGTCTCTTCTCCCCAGTTTCTCTAAGAATAGCTGTGATCTATGGGCCCCCTGGACCGGTATCAACCTTTCTTGATGACTTCTCTGCCTGGCTACCCTACTTTCTCTCTTCTGAAATCCCCACTATCATTCTCGGGGACTTCAACATCCCTACTAATACTAACATTCCTGCTACTTCCTAACTTCTCAGTCTAACCTCCTCCTTAGACCTGAAGCAGTGGATACACGCTCCTACTCCCTCTGAAGGCAATACCCTTCACCTCGTCTTTTCCCATCTATGCACTTCATGCAACCTCTCCAACTATCCATTCCCTCTCTCTGATCACTACCTTATTAGTTTCAGTCTCCCCCTCTCTTCCGCCTCCTCTCCCTCCAAACACCTAAAGGTTACCCGTAGAAACCTTCGCCATCTCAACCCTTCTCTTCTCTACTCTGCGACTGACCACCTCTATGACAAAATCGCACCCCTGTCCTGCACTGACCTAACCACTTCTGTCTACAACACTTCACTTCTAGCCTCACTGGACATACTGGCCCCCCTCACTACACAAAGAATCAGGCCCCGTCCCCTTCAACCTTGGCAAACAGATGATACTAGAAGTCTGAAAAAACACAGCCGTGCTCTCGAGCGCCTGTGACGTAAGACAAAGTCCCAGAAAGATTTCAGCCAGTATAAATCTGCCCTCCAAAAATACAATTCCAGCCTCCTCACTGTCAAGCAGACCGATTTCATCTCTCTCATTAAAAACGTATCTTCCCGTCCCCGTCAACTCTTCTCTACCGCGTCCTCCACCGCCTCCACACACCAACTCATTCACAGCCCAGGAGATCGCCAATCACTTCAAACAGAAGATTGATACAATTAGCGAGGAGATCTCTACTGTTCAGATACCCTCCACACTTTACACCTCATGCCCACAGGTACAATCATTACTTCCCTCTTTCAACCCCACCACTATAGATGAGGTTGCTAAATTACTTGCTAACGTCCATCTTACCACCTGCCCTCTGGATCCTGTTCCCTCACAAATGCTACGTTCACCCTCTGGCTCTATTCTACACTCTCTAACCCACATCTTCAATCTCTCTTCTGACATCTTCTCCAACTCTTTAAAACATGCACTTGTCAGCCCCATACTTAAAAAGCCCTTCCTGGACCCATCCAAACTTAACAACCTACGCCTCATCTCCTTGCTCCCTTTTTATCCAAACTCCTTGAATGTCTAGTCTACAACCGACTGAGCGTCCACCTCGCTGATAATAGCCTTCTTGGTCCCCTTCAGTCTGGATTTTGTCCTCAACATTCCACAGAAACTTCTCTCCTAAAAATAACAAACAATCTACTAACGGCCAAAACCAATCGACACTATTCTGTACTCCTACTCCTGGACCCCTCAGCTGCTTTCGGTACGGTTGACCACCCCCTCCTCCTCATAAAAAACTCCACTTCTTTGGTCTCCGTGACTGTGCTCTTCGCTGGTTCTCTACCTACTTATCCAACCGCACCTTTAGCGTTACTTACAATTCTACTTCCTCCTCTCCCTTTCTCTGTTGAGGTCCCCCAAGGTTCTGTTCTTGGACCTTCCCTATTTTCAATCTACACCTCCTCCCTGGGTCAGATGATTGCCTCCCACGGCTTCCAATACCACCTCTACGCTGACGACACTCAAATCTATTGCTCTACCCCTCAACGCACTCCTTCAGTCTCCTCACGTATCACTAATTTACTATCAGATATATCAGTCTGGATGTCACACCACTTCCTCAAACTCAATCTATCCAAAACCGAACTTATCATTTTTCCTCCCCCACGTGCCTCTTCCCCTGATCTCTCTGTCAAAATCGATGGCACAACTATAAGCCCATCCCCCACATGCCAAGGTCCTAGGAGTAGTCCTGGACTCCTTCAAGCCCCACGTCCAATCACTGTCCAAAGCTTGCCTCCTCAACCTCCGCAACATCTCCAAAATACGCCCCTTTCTAACCAATGACACAACAAAGCTCTTAATTCACTCGCTTGTCATCTCTCGCCTCGACTACTGCAACTCCCTTCTCATTGGTCTACCTATACATAGTCTATCCCCCCTTCAGTCCATCATGAATGCTACTGCCAGACTCATCCACTTTACCAACCGCTCAGTGTCTGCTACTCCTCTCTGTCAATCCCTCCACTGGCTTCCACTCACCCAACAAATTTAATTCAAATTACTAACAACTACCTACAAAGCCATCCACAACTCTGCCCCCAGCTACATCACCGACCAAGTCTCAAAATACCAACCTACTCATTCTCTTCATTCTTCTCGAGACCTCCTGCTCTCTAGCTCCCTCATCACCTCCTCCCATGCTCACCTCCAGGACTTTTCCAGAGCCTCTCCAATCCTATGGAACTCCTTACCCCAATCTGTCCGTCTATCTTCTACTCTATTAGCTTTTAGACGATCCCTAAAAACCCTTCTCTTCAGAGAAGCCTACCATACCCACACCTAACAACTGTATTTTCATTTTGTCCATATGATCATCCCCCACAAGTACTGCCCTTTGTTCCACTTGGCCCTCCCTTCTAGATTGTAAGCTCTAACGAGCCGGGCCCTCTGATCCCTCCTTTATTGAATTGTTTTGTAATTGTACTGTCTTCCACCATGTTGGAAAGCTCTGCGCAAACTGTTGGCGCTATATAAATCCTGTATAACAATAATAATAATAATAATAATAATAATAATATCTAACAGAGAGAACACAACTTCATATACTGCTTCCCCCCCGGTGCTGCCAGAGGCCATTTTGCATTGGTGTTAGGCCTGAAGAATATGTAAAACCCCCAAACATTATATATTGTCTAAAAAAAAAATAATATTTTTTTATTTGCACATCTTATGATTCAAGCACTTTTTTTTCACTTTTATGTTTTTTTTTGTATTATTATCAGGAAGAGGACATTTCGATATATACTTATACTTTTTTGTACTATGTTCTTACACCTTTTTGGACTTTTTTGATTGATGAACTTTTTTTGATTGATGAACTCCTTTTTTATTAATTGATTTACCATTTGATTGATCGATTTGGACTTTTTGATTGATGAATTTGGACTTTCACACATATTTATTGGTTTAATATATGCACTTTATTTTGTTCCGAATTGCATTTCATGTGAATATTTTCTTTCCCATTGACTTTATTACATGGTGCGAGACTCTTTATAAAAAAAATAATTGCAGCGTCCCATTACTTTTGGTCCCTTAAAAAGTGGGAGGCACATACACAAACTGTTGTAATTCCTACACCGTTCACCTGATTTGGATGTAAATACCCTCAAATTAAAGCTGAAAGTCTGCAGTTAAAGCACATCTTGTTCGTTTCATTTCAAATCCATTGTGGTGGTGTATAGAGCCAAAAAGATTAGAATTGTGTCCATGTCCCAATATTTATGGACCTGACTGTATATTATATATTATATTATTCAATTTGACTTATTTTTCATTCTTTTTTTTAAATTTTAATATTATATATTTTATATATTATATGTTATATTATACATTATTCATAATTATTTTGTGAATGTTATATATTATATATTATATTGTACTATACATTTTTAATTATTATTCATTATTTTTTTAAATTTATATATTATAAGTTTTATATATTATATGTTATATTATACATTATTCATTATTTTGTAAATGTTATATATGATATATTATATATTATATTATTCAATTTGAATTATTTTTCATTCTTTTTTTTAATTTATATATTATATATTTTATGTAATATATGTTATATTTTACATCATTCATTATTCATTATTATTTTGTAAATGTTATATATTATATATTATAGATTTGTAAATATTATTCATTATTTTTTCAATTTAAATATTATATATTTTATATATTATATGTTATATTATACATTATTCATTATTATTTTGTGAATGTTATATATTATATATTATATTATACTATACATTTTAATTATTATTCATTATTTTTGAAATGTATAGAGTATATATTTTATATATTATATGTTATATTATACATTATTAATTATTATTTATTATTTTGTAAATTTTATATATTATATTATATCGCGGCCGCGATTTCCGCCAGCCACCCGCGATCGTGGGAAAGAGAGCCAGAACAGGGATCTGTCAATGTAAACAGACAGATCCCCGTTCTGACAGGGGAGTAGAGAGAGAGCTGCTGTTTCCAGTGATGAGGAACAGTGATCTCTCTCCTCCTCCAGTCAGTCCCCTCCCCCCACAGTTAGAAACACCTCCCAGGGAACACATTTAACCCCTTGATCGCCCCCTAGTGTTAACCCCTTCCAGTGACATTGGTACAGTAATCAGTGTATTTTTATAGCACTGATCGCTATATAAATGTCAATGGTCCCAAAAATGTGTCAAAAGTGTCCGATCTGGGATATTTATTATAGCAAAAAGTAAAAAATATTGGTCTTTTTTTTCAAAATTGTCGGTCTTTTTTTATTTTGTCGGTCTTTTTTTATTTATAGCACAAAAAAAAACGCAGAGGTGATCAAATACCACCAAAAGAAAGCGATATTTGTGGGGACAAAAAAGATGTCAATTTTATTTGGGTACAACGTCGCATGACCGCGCAATTGTCAGTTAAAGCGACGCAGCGCCATATCGCAAACAATGGCCTGGTCATTAAGGGTCTGTAAGTGGTTAAAAAAAGAACAAAAAAAATGAACCTTTACAATCACTTTAATTTAAAGTGTCAGTAAAGCCCCATCATAAAAAACGATGAATAAATGGTGTATTCCATGCTGGTCATTCTCACTCATAACAATGAGATTCCTTTTCTGAATTCTGCAAAAAACCTGGCTGCTCTCTATCTCCCCTTCCTGTCCATGTCCCCCACTGCATTTGGGGATTTTGCAGAGCAGTGTTGGCAGCTCTGCACATGCTCAGTTCTCAGTGAGTTTCTATACTGAGCAGTTCCTCCCTATCACATCTGAGCAGCCCATGTGACTATAGACTCACACATGTGGGCGTATACACATTAATAAAGGACAGCCCACTCCCTCCCTCCTCCTCCTCCATGCCCACTAACCAGCTAAACACAATGGGGGGGGGGGGGGGGGGGGGATATTACATGTAGACTAATGGAGGCTTCACCTCCCTCTTATTCTAAGACACAGGCTGGAGGGGGGCGTACCACATCCTGTGACTGGCAGAAATCCGCCCACACCACGTTATTTCCAAAAAATAATAAAGATTTGATTTCAAATATATATTCATATGACAATTTAAAACAGTTTATAGATATTAATTATTTATTTTTACTCTGTAATCCAAAGGCTGTTTTTTTTTTATGTTGAACATGTGATGACCAACAGCAGAGGACTAGAAGCTCCTCCTGCCACTGTTTCCGTTCCACCAGAAAGACCAACAGTCGATTTGGGAGGACCGAGAAAAGGATATTGGGCGCCATTCACTTTTATCTTTTTAAAGTTTTATTGCAGAACGGTGAATGAGGTGGGGGTTGGGGGTCCCGGGTCCCGGCGTAGCAGATCTCTTACAGACTCTCCAGATCGATGTCCAGCTTCACAGTGTCAGTAGTTGTACTGCAGCCCACATCACCAATCGCTCGATCACTTCGGCAGTCTCTACGGCTCACTACACACTCTTGACCCCTGCACCCTGTATGTTATTTTTACTCTGGACCCTTGTACGTTGTATGTGACTTTTTACCCCTGACCCCTTCACTCTGTACAATACAGACTTCTGTCCCTGCACTCTGTACAATAAGCAGTCCTGACCCCTGCACTATGTTCAATAAACACCCCTGAACTCTATGTTATTCTTTACTCCTGACCCCTGCATTCTGTACAATACAGACTTCTGACCCCTGCACTCTGTACAGTAAGCACTCCTGACCCCTGCACTCTGTACAATAAACAATCATGACCCCTGAACGCTATGTGTTTCTTTTACTCCTGACTCCTGCATTCTGTACAATACAGACTTCTGACCCCTGCACTCTGTACAATAATCACTCCTGACCCCTGCACTTTATTCAATAAACAATCATGACCCCTGAACGCTATGTTACTTTTACTCCTGACCCCTGCATTCTGTACAATACAGACTTCTGACCTAGGGTTGCCACATCATCCCTTTAATCCAGGACACATATGAATTACACGGGTTCTGAGGCTGTTTTAATGAAGATAAGGCACCAAGTGAGTTTAATTACCACCTTAATCAGCCACAGAACCTGTGTAATTAATGTGTGTCCTGGATTAAAGGGATGATGTGGCAACCCAATTCTGACCCCTGCACTCTGTTCAATAAACAATCATGACCCCTGAACTCTATGTTACTTTTACTCCTGCCTCTGCACTCTGTACAATACACACTCCCGACCCCTGCACTCTATATGTTACTTTTACTCCTGACCCCTGCATTCTGTACAATGCACACTCCTGACCCCTGCACTCTGTACTATAATCACTCCTGACCCTGAACTCTATATGTTACTTTATTCCTGACCCCTGCAGTCTGTATAATAAACACGCTTGACCCCTGCACGCTTTAGGTATGTTACGTTTACTCCTGCACTCTGTACAATACACACTCCTGATCCCTGCACTCTGAGCGTTGCACACTTCTGACCTCTGTACGGGGGTTTGGGCAGTGAGTGCAGTGGTTTGGGACACGCCCCCTCACTGCACACTCCAGATCAGTGGCTGGAATCCAGCGGGCCGTGGCTTCATGTCTGCTCTGACATCTAATGCTCAAACATGCCCAACATACATTTTACCTTCTAGAAAGCAAGCAATTGGCCATGCATGTGCAGTGCACACGCCATGCCAGCCATGGGCAGCTGGAACAAGGGGGCAGAGAATGGGCCCATTCTATGTCATTTATTAGCAGTGGGGGAGGGGGCATAGTTTTCATCCTTGCCCTGACGCTGGAAGTCCCAGTACTGATCAGAAGCCCCCGTCTACCAGGACTAAGGATATCAGAATAAATAGGTTTTCATCCATTTGTCTACGCGGTGATGTGACTCGGCGGTGATGTGATTCCGTGATGATGTGACTCGGCGGTGATGTCACTCTGTGGTGATGTGACTCCGCGGTGATGTGACTCTGTGGTGATGTGACTCCGCGGTGATGTGACTGGGCGATGATGTGACTCTGCGGTGATGTGACTGGGCGATGATGTGACTTCGCGGTGATGTGACTCGACGATGATATGACTCCATGCTGATGTGACTCGGCGATGATGTGACTCCGCGGTGATGTGACTTCGCGGTGATGTGACTCGACGATGATATGACTCCACGCTGATGTGACTCGGAGATAATGTGACTCGGCGATGATGTGACTCCGCGGTGATGTGACTTCGCGGTGATGTGACTCGGCGATGATGTGACTCGGCGATGATGTGACTCCGCGGTGATGTGACTTCGCGGTGATGTGACTCGGCGATGATGTGACTCGGCGATGATGTGACTCGGCGATGATGTGACTCCGCGGTGATGTGACTTTGCGGTAATGTGACTCGACGATGATATGACTAAACGCTGATGTGACTCGGCGATAATGTGACTCCGCGGTGATGTGACTTTGCGGTGATGTGACTCGGCGATGATGTGACTCGGTGATGATGTGACTCCGCGGTGATGTGACTCGGCGATAATGTGACTCCGCGGTGATGTGACTTTGCGGTGATGTGACTCGGCGATGATGTGACTCGGTGATGATGTGACTCCGCGGTGATGTGACTCGGCGATGATGTGACTCCGCTGTGATGTGACTTTGCGGTGATGTGACTCGACGATGATGTGACTCGGCCAGTGATGTGACTCGACGATGATGTGACTCCGCGGTGCTGTGACTCCGCGGTGATGTGACTCCCTGGTGATGTGACTTTGCGGTGATGTGACTCGGCGATGATGTAACTCTGCAGTGATGTGACTCGGCGATGATGTGACTCTGCGGTGATGTGACTTCACGGTGATGTGACTCGGCAATGATGTGACTCCTCCTGTGATGTGAATCCGCGGTGATGTGACTCTGCGGTGATGTGACTCCACGGTGATGTGACTTTGCGGGTGATGTGACTCGCCAATGATGTGATGCCACGGTGATGTGACTCGGCGATGATGTGACTCGGGGGTAATGAGACTCGGCGATGATGTGACTCTGCAGTGATGTGGACTCCGCCTATGTTTGCGTTGTGGATCTGCTCATTACCATTATCAGAAATAGTTTTTTTTAGGACTAACAAATAAAAGGAAGTTCCTTGGATTTGGTGACACTTTGATTTATCTGGTAATCAGTCCTCGGATCTCCACCGTTCCCCTTGCTATTAGATCACCGCGTTCCTCTGAAGTTTCCATTTCACTGTCATGAGCTCATGGCGGTCCCACCCAGCGCTGACCTTCTACCCCGGGAACATACGAGCCGAGAGCCTCTCCTGTCACTTCTCAGTATGTTGTCATCCCTCCACAGAGTCTGCCCCGGGCTCTCTAAACCGGTCAATTTCACACATGGAAGGCTTTGTCCATCTTCATCAACTTGTTGTGGAGTTCAAAGGAGCTAATAAATTCGAATATCTCTGGAAGGAAACCGTTTATCCCCAACCGGTTCTACACATCCCCCGCTAATGCGACCAATCCACACCGACACTGCTTTCCTAAACAGACATCCAGCTATATCTTCTGTGTACCTACCTGACTCAAAGACCCATCTATGTCCTCCATGTAACTACCTGACTCAGAGACCCAGCAATGTCCTCCATGTACCTACCTGACTCAGAGACCCAGCAATGTCCTCCATGTACCTACCTGACTCAGAGACCCAGCAATGTCCCCCATGTAACTACCTGACTCAGAGACCCAGCAATGTCCTCCATGTAACTACCTGACTCAGAGACCCAGCAATGTCCCCCATGTAACTACCTGACTCAGAGACCCAGCAATGTCCTCCATGTAACTACCTGACTCAGAGACCCAGCAATGTCCTCCATGTACCTACCTGACTCAGAGACCCAGCAATGTCCCCCATGTAACTACCTGACTCAGAGACCCAGCAATGTCCTCCATGTAACTACCTGACTCAGAGACCCAGCAATGTCCTCCATGTACCTACCTGACTCAGAGACCCAGCAATGTCCCCCATGTAACTACCTGACTCAGAGACCCAGCAATGTCCTCCATGTAACTACCTGACTCAGAGACCCAGCAATGTCCCCCATGTAACTACCTGACTCAGAGACCCAGCAATGTCCTCCATGTACCTACCTGACTCAGAGACCCAGTAATATCCTCCATGTAACTACCTGACTCAGAGACCCAGCAATGTCCCCCATGTAACTACCTGACTCAGAGACCCAGCAATATCCCCCATGTAACTACCTGACTCAGAGACCCAGCAATGTCCTCCATGTAACTACCTGACTCAGAGACCCAGCAATGTCCTCCATGTACCTACCTGACTCAGAGACCCAGCAATGTCCCCCATGTAACTACCTGACTCAGAGACCCAGCAATGTCCTCCATGTACCTACCTGACTCAGAGACCCAGCAATGTCCTCCATGTAACTACCTGACTCAGAGACCCAGCAATGTCCTCCATGTAACTACCTGACTCAGAGACCCAACAATGTCCTCCATGTACCTACCTTACTCAGAGACCCAGCAATGTCCTCCAAGTACCTACTTGACTCCAAAACCCAGCAATACCCTCCATGTACCTACCTGACTTAGAGACCCAGCTATGCCCTCCATGTACCTACCTGACTCAGAGACCCATCAATCTCCTCCCTGTACCTACTTGACTCATATACCCAGCTATGTTCTCCATGTACCTACCTGACTCAGAGACCCAGCTATGGCCTCTGTATGCCTACCTGACTCAGAGACCCAGCAATCTACTCCATGTACCTACCTGACTCAGTGACTCAGCAATGTGCTCCATGTACCTACCTGGCTCGGAGACCCATCTATGTTCTCTGTGTGCCTACCTGATTCAGAGACCCAACAATGTCCTCCATGTACCTACGTGACTCAGAGACCCAGCAATCTCCTCCATGTACCTATGTGACTCAGAGACTCAGCAATCTCCTCCATGTACCTATGTGACTCAGAGACTCAGCAATCTCCTCCATGTAGACAAAAACTCACCCAAGCTCTACTGCACAATTGTAGAGCAATAAGCTGAATATCGGTGCTCAGGCTTGTTGTGTCCCATGAACATCAAAATAGTAAGAAATGCCAGCAACACAATTGCTTCTTCTTACAAATCTTTATTTGGCACTAACAGCAGTGCTACATCAAAAGTGCTACTGCGTTTTGGCCGAAGCCTTCCTCATAGCATATCTCCTCCATGTATCTACCAGACTCAGAGATCCGACTATGCCCTCCATGGTACCTACCTGAATCAGAGACCCAGCAATGTCCTTCATGTACCGACCTAATAGACCCAGAAATGCGTCCATGTACCTACCTGACTCAGAGACCCAGCAATGTCCTCCATGTACCTACCTGACTCAGAGACCCAGCAATCTCCTCCATGTACCTACCTGACTCAGAGACCCAGTAATATCCTCCATGTACCCTACCTGTGTTCTGTTAAAATTTAACGCAATGCATATGGTTGAAGAGCTGGTTGTTAAGGGCTCCGCTATTCACTGGTTGTTAAGGACACTGGCGGGTGCCAACTCTGCTATTTACTGGTTGTTAGGGACACTGGCGGGTACCGGCTCCTCTATTCACTGACTAATAGGGACACTGGCGGGTGCTGGCTCCTATATTCACTGGTTGTTAAGGTCACTGCCAGGGGCCGGATCTTCTATTCACTGGTTGATAAGGACACTGGCGGGTGCTTGCTCCTTTATTCACTGGTTGATAAGGACACTGGTGGGTTCCGGCTCTCTATTCACTGGTTCATAAGGACACTGGTGGGTGCTGGCTCCTATATTCACTGGTTGGTAAGGACACTGGTGGGTTCCGGCTCCTCTATTTATTGGTTGATAAGGACACTGGCAGGTGCTGGCTCCTATGTTCACTGGTTGTTAAGGACAC
Organism: Lithobates septentrionalis; assembly: GCA_037952835.1. Lineage (NCBI taxonomy): Eukaryota > Metazoa > Chordata > Amphibia > Anura > Ranidae > Lithobates > Lithobates septentrionalis. The sequence continues at coordinate 200,042 of JBBDGP010004386.1, forward strand.
TGGTGGGTGCCGGATTTTCTATTCACTGGTGGTTAAGGACACTGGTGGGTGCCAGCTCTTCTATTCACTGGTGGTTAAGGACACTGGCGGGTGCCAGCTCCTCTATTCACTCTTTGATAAGGACACTGGCGGGTGCTGGCTCCTATATTCACTGGTTGTTAAGGACACTGGTGGGTGCCTGATTTTCTATTCACTGGTTGTTAAGGACACTGGTGGGTGCCAGCTCTTCTATTCACTGGTGGTTAAGGACACTGGCGGGTGCCAGCTCCTCTATTCACTGGTTGATAAGGACACTGGCGGGTGCTGGCTCCTATATTCACTGGTTGTTAAGGACACTGGTGGGTGCCTGATTTTCTATTCACTGGTTGTTAAGAACACTGGTGGGTGCCAGCTCTTCTATTCACTGGTTGTTAAGGACACTGGCGGGTGCTAGCTCCTATATTCACTGGTTGTTAAGGACACTGGTGATGCCGGCTTTTCTATTCCCTGGTTGTTAAAGACACTGGCGGGTGCGGGCTCCTATATTCACTGGTTGTTAAGGACACTGGTGGGTGCCAGCTCTACTATTCACTGGTTGTTAAGGACACTGGTGGGTGCCCGCTCTTCTATTCACTGGTTGATAAGGGCACTGGCGGGTGCTGGCTCCTATATTCACTGGTTGTTAAGGACACTGGCGGGTGCTGGCTCCTATAGTCACTGGTTGTTAAGGACACTGGTGGGTGCCGGTTCCTATATTCACTGGTTGATAAGGACACTGGTGTGTGCTGGCTTCTATATTAACTGGGAGTTAGGGACACTGGTGGGTGCTGGCTCTTCTATTCACTGGTTTTTAAGAACACTGGGGGTGCTGGCTCCTATATTCACTGGTTAATAAGTATACTGGTGGGTTCCGGCTCTTCTATTCACTGGTTGTTAAGGACACTGGTGGGTGCCGGCTCTTCTATTCACTGGTTGATAAGGATACTGGCGGGTGCTGGCTCCTATACTCACTGGTTGTTAAGGGCACTGGCGGGATCTGGGTCCTATATTCACTGGTTGATAAGGACACTGGTGTGTGCTGGCTTCTATATTAACTGGTTGATAGGGACACTTGTGGGTGCTGGCTCTTCTATTCACTGGTTTTTAAGGGCACTGTTGGGTGCTGGCTCCTATATTCACTGCTTTATAAGGACATTGGTTGGTGCTGGCTCCTATATTTACTGGTTGTTAAGGACACTGGCGGGTTTCTGGCTCCTCTATTCACTGGTTGATAGGGACACTGGCGGGTGCTGGCTACTATATTCACTGGTTGTTAAGGACACAGGTGGGTGCCGGCTCTTCTATTCACTGGTTGTTAAGGACACTCATGGGTGCCTGCTCTTCTATTCACTTGTTGATAAGGGCACTGGCGGGTGCTGGCTCCTATATTCACTGGTTGTTAAGGACACTGGCGGGTGCTGGCTCCTATATTCACTGGTTGTTAAGGACACTGGCGGGTGCCGGTTCCTATATTCACTGGTTGATAAGGACACTGGTGTGTGCTGGCTTTTATATTAACTGTTTGATAGGGACACTTGTGGGTGCTGGCTCTTGTATTCACTGGTTTTTAAGGAAACTGACGGGTGCTGGCTCCTATATTCACTGCTTTATAAGGACATTGGCTCCTATACTTACTGGTTGTTAAGGACGCTGGCGGGTTTCCGGCTCCTCTATTCACTGGTTGTTAAGGACACTGGTGGGTGCCGGCTCTTCTATTCACTGGTTGTTAAGGACACTCGTGGGTGCCTGCTCTTCTATTCACTTGTTGATAAGGATGCTGGCGGGTGCTGACTCCTATATTTACTAGTTGTTAAGGACACTGGCGGGTGCTGGATTCTATATTCACTGGTTGTTAAGGACACTGGTGGGTGCTGGCTCCTATATTCACTGGTTGTTAAGGACACTGGTCGGTGCCGCCTCTTCTATTCACTGGTTGTTAAGGACACTGGTTTGTGCCGGCTCTTCTATTCACTGGTTGATAAGGACACTGGTGGGTGCCCGCTCTTCTATTCACTGGTTTTTAAGGACACCGGCGGGTGCTGGTTCCTTTATTCACTAGTTAATAAGGACACTGGCAGGTGCTGACTCCTATATTCACTGGTTGTTAAGGACACTGGCGGGTTTCCGACTCCTATATTTACTGGTTGATAGGGACACTGGTGGTTGCTGGCTCCTATATTCACTAGTAGTTGTTAAAGACACAGGTGGGTGCCTACTCTTCTATTCACTGATTGTTAAGGACACTCGTGGATGCCTGCTCTTCTATTCACTGGTTGATAAGGACACTGGCGGGTGCTGACTCCTATATTCACTGGTTTTTAAGGACACTGGCGGGTGCTGGCTTCTATATTCACTGGTTGTTAAGGACACTGGTGGGTGCCGGCTCCTCTATTCACTGGTTGTTAAGGACACTGGCGGGTATCGGCTCCTCTATTCACTGGTTGATTAGGACACTGGCAGGTGCTGGCTCCTATATTCACTGGTTGATAAGGACACTGTCGGGTGCCGCCTCTTCTATTCACTGGTTGTTAAGGACACTGCTGGGTGCTGGCTCTTATATTCACTGGTTGATAAGGACACTGGCGGGTGCTGGCTCCTTAACAACAGCATCTTTTTTTTTTTAATTGTCCTGTGACCCCCAAAAACACACCCTCAGTGCATTTTTAAAGTATATCCATTGACTTTATTGGAAGGTACATTTTTTGTGGACTTTTGAAAAGCGCACCAAAGATGCAGCATGCAGATATTTTCAAAACGCAGGACAAACACAGCACTCGATATGAAAAGTCACTTCGGATGTAAAGGGGAATAATTTTGTTGCACTTTTCTCACGCTGGAAAGGTGCTTTCTAGAGCGGGGAAAGTGCACCAGTGTGAAAGGACCCTAAATGTACCAAAAACTCTTCAAATACCTGCGGTAAGGACCAGTCTAAAATGGGTGCTGACATGCCATTGTGTCTATTACAAATGACATAGAGAGGCTGACATTGCTGGCTGCTCGTTTTGAAAATACCAGTTACCTGGCTGTCCTACTCATCCAGGGGCTTCAGGAATTCTCAGACACTGACCTGAATCAGACATGGGAATCTAGACATGTGACTTCTGAATCAGCTAAATGTTCCAAGAAGCACTGAAGCAAGAGACAGCCAGGCAGCCAGCATATTCAAAGGAGGTCAGTACTGACCGCCTCTGTATTCTTACATGACTAATATAAAACCCGGCAGGTGAGAAATAGAGGCTTGCTATTGGTCATCTTCTTCTGAAAATCCTGATTTTGTGCTGTTGTACTAGCCTGGCTTTTATTGTTTTCAGTCACTATCCCAGATTGCATATAAAGATCAGGTCTTCTAACTTCTCTCAGTAAAGAAGGCAGGTAAGGGGACCAGAGACAGCCAGGCAACTAGCATTTTCAAAAGTCGGTCCACAATAGCAAGCACTGTAAAAACCATGCATGGAGTCTTGATAATTATTCATTGTTCCCCCCTGGTGTCCATTATGGGTCCGGTATGGATTTTGGGAGGACCCCATGCTGTTTTTTTTTTAAGTTTAGTGTGGGGTTCCCCTCTAAATCCATGACAGACCCAAAGGACCTGGTATGGATTGGTGGGGGGGACCCCATGCCATTTTTTTTTTAATTTTAGAGTAGGGTTCTCCTCAAAATCCATACCAGACCCAAAGGACCTGGTACGGATTGGGGGGGACCCCACTCCATTTTTTAGAATTTTGGCATGGGGTTCACCTCAAAATACATACCTGACTTGGAGGACAATACAGATCACTGTATTGGTGTCACTGGTCCCCAAAAATTGTCACTTAGGGTCATATTTGCCTGCCGCAATGTCCCAGTCCCGCTAAAAATCACAGATCACCGCCATTACTACGAAAAAAAAAAAAGTCCATAAATCTATCCCATAGTTTGTAGACACGATAACTTTTGCATAAACCAATCAATAAATGCTTATTGGGATTTGTTTTACCAAAATATGTAGCAGAATACACATTGGCCTAATTTGATGAAGAAATTAGATTTTTTACATTTTTATTGGATGTTTTATAGCAGAAAGTAAAAAATATTTTTTTTTTTTTCAAAATTGTTGCTCTTTTATTGTTTATAGCGAGAAAAATAAAAACCGCAGAGGTGATCAAATACCACCAAAAGAAAGCTTGATTTGTGGGGGAAAAAAGGACATCAATTTTATTTGGGTGCAGCGTCACACGACTGCGCAATTGTCAGGTAAAGTAACAGTGCCGTATCGCAAAAAAAGGCCTGGTCATTAAGGAGGTAAATCCTTCCGGGGCTGAAGTGGTTAACAGTAATTTTAGCAATAAAGTGAGCGTATATAAAGAAATATAGTATATTGACATCTGTGATGGTGTTTGGATGTTTCATTTTGAAAGCCTGAAGGTTTAGCGCTGAGCAGTGCGGGGTGTACCAACATGGCCTACGCCACCTTCCTACTGCTGGGTGTACCAATATGGCCTCCGCCACCTTCCTACTGCTGGGTATATCAACATGGCCTCCGCCACCTTCCTACTACTGGGTGTACCAACATGGCCTCCACCACCCTCCTACTGCTTGGTGTACCAATATGGCCTCCACCACCTTCCTACTGCTGGGTGTACTGTATAAACATGGCCTCCGCCACCTTCCTACTGCTGGGTGTACCAACATGGCCTTCGCCACCTTCCTACTGCTGGGTGTACCAACATGGCCTCCACCACCTTCCTACTGCTGGGTGTATAAACATGGCCTCCACCACCTTCCTACTGCTGGGTCTATCAACATGGCCTCTGCCACCTTCCTACTGCTGGGTGTACCGACATGGCCTCCACCACCTTTCTACTGCTGGGTGTACCAACATGGCCTCCACCACCTTCCTACTGCTGGGTGTATAAACATGGCCTCCACCACCTTCCTACTGCTGGGTGTATCAACATGGCCTCTGCCACCTTCCTACTGCTGGGTGTACCGACATGGCCTCCACCACCCTCCTACTGCTGGGTGTACCAACATGGTCTCCACCACCTTCCTACTGCTGGGTGTATAAACATGGCCTCCGCCACCTTCCTACTGCTGGGTGTATCAACATGGCCTCTGCCACCTTCCTACTGCTGGGTGTACCGACATGGCCTCCACCACCTTTCTACTGCTGGGTGTACCAACATGGCCTCCGCCACCTTCCTACTGCTGGGTGTATAAACATGGCCTCCACCACCTTCCTACTGCTGGGTGTATCAACATGGCCTCTGCCACCTTCCTACTGCTGGGTGTACCGACATGGCCTCCACCACCTTCCTACTGCTGGGTGTACCAACATGGTCTCCACCACCTTCCTACTGCTGGGTGTATAAACATGGCCTCCACCACCTTCCTACTGCTGGGTGTATCAACATGGCCAAATCTTGAAGTGGTTAAACTAATAACTGCAAGACAAAGGCATAATAAACTAGTATGCATAGCATGCTAGCTCATTATGTAATACTCACCTGAGATCGAAACCCTCGCTGCGGTGCCCATACACCGATCCGGCGGCCGACATCACTCCCGGGGGGGGTTACTTCTGGGTATCACGGCTCCGGCGCTGTGATTGGCCAGAGCAGCGATGACGTCACTCCTGCGTACAGCCGCCGGTAACGGCACAGTCTCACTGAAGCAACGGCACGTATGATGACGTCGGCACATGCAGATACAGGAGATATCCTGGGTAGCCTTATTATAAGTTTACCTGTAGCAAAAAGTGTGTTGTAAGGGTTTACAAGCACTTTAAGTGGTTAAAGGGACAGTGTAAAAAAAAATAAGAAAAAATATAATAAATAAGAAAAAAAAAGTAAAACTCCCCGTCCCTCCGTGCTCGCGTGGCAAAGAAAACGCAAACGTAAGTCGTGCCCGCAAATGGCCTGGGGGGGTAAATCTTCCGAAGGTCGAGTGGAACCATTGCCCAGAACGGACATCCAAGCCTCCTACCAGAGTCCTTCTCACCCCCCCCAACTCCTCACTTTGATGCGTGATGAATAAAACTAATTTAGGTACAAAGAAGTGTTATCTCTTATTATTCCCCCCCAATGGCATTCCCTGCCCTCCGAGGCCGCTGGTACGAGACGCGTTCTCTGCCCTCCGAGGCCGCCGGTACGAGACACGTTCTCTGCCCTCCAAGGCCGCCGGTACGAGACGCGTTCTCTGCCCTCCGAGGCCGCCAGTATGAGACACGTTCTCTGCCCTCCGAGGCCGCCGGTACGAGACGCGTTCTCTGCCCTCCGAGGCCGCCGGTACGAGACGCGTTCTCTGCCCTCCGAGGCCGCCGGTACGAGACTCGTTCTCTGCCCTCCGAGGCCGCCGGTACGAGACGCATTCTCTTCCCTCCGAGGCTGCCGGTACGAGACGCGTTCTCTGCCCTCCGAGGCCGCTGGTACGAGACGCGTTCTCTGCCCTCCGAGGCCGCCGGTACGAGATGCGTTCTCTGCCCTCCGAGGCCGCCGGTACTAGACGCGTTCCCTGCCCTCCGAGGCCGCCGGTACGAGACGCGTTCTCTGCTCTCCAAGGCCGCCGGTACGAGACGCGTTCTCTGCCCTCCGAGGCCGCCGGTACGAGACGTGTTCTCTGCCCTCTGAGCCCGCCGGTACGAGACACGTTCTCTGCCCTCCAAGGCCGCCGGTACGAGACGCGTTCTCTGCCCTCCGAGGCCACCGGTACGATACACGTTCTCTGCCCTCCGAGGCCGCCGGTACGAGATGCGTTCTCTGCCCTCTGAGCCCGCCGGTACGAGACACGTTCTCTGCCCTCCGAGGCCGCCGGTACGAGACGCGTTCTCTGCCCTCCGAGGCCGCCAGTACGAGACACGTTCTCTGCCCTCCGAGGCCGCCGGTACGAGTCGCGTTTTCTGCCCTCCGAGGCCGCCGGTACGAGACACGTTCTCTGCCCTCCGAGGCCGCCGGAACGAGATGCGTTCTCTGCCCTCCGAGGCCGCCGGTACGAGATGCGTTCTCTGCTTTTCGAGGTCGCCGGTACGAGACGCGTTCTCTGCCCTCCGAGGCCGCCGGTACGAGACACATTCTCTGCCCTCCGAGGCCGCCGGTACGAGACGCGTTCTCTGCCCTCCGAGGCCGCCGGTACGAGACGCATTCTCTGCCCTCCGAGGCCGCCGGTATGAGACGCGTTCTCTGCCCTCCGAGGCCGCCGGTACGAGACACATTCTCTGCCCTCCGAGGCCGCCGGTACGAGGCGCATTCTCTGCCCTCCGAGGCCGCCGGTACGAGACGCGTTCTCTGCCCTCCGAGGCCACCGGTACGAGACGCGTTCTCTGCCCTCCAAGGCCGCCGGTACGAGACGCGTTCTCTGCCCTCCGAGGCCGCCGCTACGAGACACCAAGCAGAGTTTTGTGTACTTGGCTCTACGTGAGCCGACAACTCCGCTGCCAAGATCTGGGATTGCCAAGATCCCCGCACCGGACACGGAGGGACTACCTACACGGAACGCGTTCTTATGTCTATTTACAGCAAAATAATTCAAGAAAGACCAGAACAGAGTTTTCCTGAAAATATCTGAATGTAGGAGGAATCTGTATGTGCGTTCGGTTTGTAATTAAGAGTCTTCATTTTGGCAGCAAATTTCGATGTAGTTTTAGTCCCATTTTAGTCTTCTGCAAATGTTTTAGTTTTAGTCGTATTTAGTCGACTAAATCTCTCCAGTACATTTTAGTCGACTAAAATGAGTTTTAGTCACTTCAGTCCTGGAAGGATTTACCCCCTCAATGACCAGGCCTTTTTTTTTTGCGACACAGCACTGCGTCGCTTTAAATGACAATTGCGCGGTCGTGCAGCGCTGCACCCAAATAAAATTGACGTCCTTTTTTTCCCCTACAAATAGAGATTTCTTTTGGTGGTATTTGATCACCTCTGCAGTTTTTATTTTTTGCGCTATAAACAAAAAAGAGCGACAATTTAGAAAAATATATATATATATTTTTAACTTTCTGCTATAAAACATCCAATAACAAAATGTACAAAAAATAAAGTTTCTTCATCAATTTAGGCCAATATGTATTCTGCTACATATTTTTGCTAAAAAAAAATAAAAAAAATCCCAATAAGCACGTATTGATTGGCTTTTACAAACCTTATTGCATCTGCAAACAATGGGATAGATTTATGGATTTTTTTTTTTTTTTTACTAGCAATGGAGGCGATCAGCGATTTTTAGCGGGACTGCGACATTGCAGAGGACAAATCGCAGTCGTGGGATGCTGTACCCAAATAAAATTGATGTCCTTTTTCCCCCCACACATACAGTTTTCTTTTGGTGGTATTTGATGACCTCCACGTTTTATTGTTTTTTTTTTGCACTATAAACAAAAAAAGGCCAACGACTTTGAAAAAATAAATAAATAAATAAATGTATACTTCTACCAGTTTACCAAAAATATGTAGCAGAATACATATTGGCCTAAATTGATGAAGAAATTTAATTTTTTTACATTTTAATTTTTTTAATTTTTTTGTGTTTTATTTTTTATTTTTATGTTTTAGTTTTTTTTGTATAATTTTTTTGGGTGTGTTTTATAGCAGTTTTTTTTTACATTTTTTTAATTGGATGTTTTATAGCAGAAAGTAGAAAATATTGTTTGTTTCTTTTTTTCAAAAATTGTCGGCCTTTTATTGTTTATAGCGCAAAAAAAAAATGTATAAACCACAGAGGTGATCAAATACCACCAAAAGAAAGCTCTATTTGTGGGAATAAAAGGACATCAATTTTGTTTTGGCGCAACGTCGCACGACCGCGCAATTGTCAGTTTAAGCGACGCAGTGCCGTATCGCAAAAAATGGCCTGGTCATTACGGGAGGTAAATCTTCCGGGGCTGAAGTGGTTAAAAATGCATCAAAAGCGTGCTGGAAACACGCTACAAAAACGCATCAACTGCACATACATAGATGTGAACCCTTCGCCGCGCCCCCCCCCCCCCCCCCCCGTTCACGCCGAATGCGGCTTTGACATCACGCTACTTCAGAGACGCAATTTTGAAATAAATAAATACATTTATACTTCCTGCTATAAAACACATCCAATAAAAATAATAATAACATAAAATAAAACACACACAAAAAAAAATAAAAATAAATAAAATGTAAAAAAATCGAATTTCTTAAACAAAAAAAACCCGAAAAGTTTGAGAATAAAAAAACATTTATACTTCCTGCTATAAAACACATCTAATAAAAATAATACAAAAAAACTAAAGCACACAAATAAAAAATAAAACGCAAAAAATGAAAAATGTCAAAAATAGTGCAGGGACTATTTTTACAATCTCACCTGTTAGGACGGTGCTGTCGAAAGACATTCGATGCGACTTCAGGTGCGATTTGTACATAGGTGGTGGGAAATCACTGTGTGATCAGCGATTTTCTGCACTTTTCCATCACGTTGGACTTTTCTTCAAGATTTCAGACTAATCATCGGGACTTTAATGTTTTTTGAGTTGAACTTTATTTTAGATCTCAGTTTTGCTGTTTGGGTGCTCTTATATCGCTTTTTTTTTTTTTTTAATGTCGTTTTTTTTATTTGTTTGTGAAGCGCTGCCCTATTCATTTGTAGATTTGTAAATCGCACCTGAAGTCGCACCGGTGTGAACGAGGGGGGCTAAAGGTAGATTCCTCTGTACACTTGTGTAGTATAAACATTTCAGTGGGTGGAATGTAATATATTGTTACTAAAATGAAGATTTCTATCATTAAAAAAAAAGGAATACAATGTATCTTGTGGGCTTTTACTGGTAGAAGAAGAGATCATAGCGGGCCTATTCGGGCACTTCTCTCCTACATGTAAAAATCATAATTTTTTTGCTAGAAAATTACTCAGAACCCCCAAACATTTTATATGTTTTTTTTAGCTGACACCCTAGGGAATAAAATGGCGGCCATTGCAACTTTTTATCTCGCATGGTATTTGCGCAATAATTTTTCAATCGCCTTTTTTTTGGGAAAAAAAAAAACAGTAAACTTAGCCCAATTTTTTTGTTAATTGTGAAAGATAATGTTATGCTGAGTAAATAGATACCCAACATGTCAGGCTTTAAAATTGTGCACGCTCGTGGAATGGCGCCAAACTTCGGTACTTAAAAATCTCCATAGGTGACGCTTTAAAATTTTTTACAGGTTACCAGTTTAGAGTTACAGAGGAGGTCTAGTGCTAGAATTGTTGCTCTCGCTCTAACGCATGCGGCGATACCTTACATGTGTGGTTTGAACGGCATTTATATATGTGGGTGGGACTTAGGTGTGTGTTCGCTTCTGAGCGTGAGCTACCGGGGATAGGGGCATTTAAAAAAAAAAATTTAATTTTATTACATTTTTTTTATTTTTACACTTTTTTTTACATTTAATTTTTTTGGATCACTTTTATTCCTATTACAAGGAATGTAAACATCCCTTGTAATAGGAATCGTTCGTGACAGGTCCTCTTTATGGAGAGATGCGGGGTCAATAAGACCCCCACATCTCTCCTCCAGGCTGTAAAGCATGAGATCGGAAAAAAAAATCACTGATCTCGTGCTGACAGCCGGGATCACGGCTTTGTTTACATGCGGGGTCCGGGCGTGACGTCATAACGTCGCACCCGGGCCTCTGACGATCATAGAGATGACTGGTGACCATCTGGTCACCGGAAATCTCTATGGTCGTCATCCAGCGGCGTCCGATTATTTCTCCGGGTCCCCGATGGCACGGGAGAGCCCGGAGAGGCACAGGATGGTGGCGGGAGGGGGGGTATGTCCCCTCCCGTCGCCTATAAGAACGATCAAGCGATGGACCTGCCCCTATGATCGTTCTTATTGTGCACAGAATCGCCGGCTGAAAACGAGGATATCTGATTGATGCCTGGAGCTGCACCTATCATTCAGATATCCACAAAGTCAAGGACGTCATATGACGGCGTGCGGTATTGAAGTGGTTAACAAACACAACTAATAAAGACGCATTCCTAAAAAAATGAAAAACGAAGTTCACGAACCAATCAATCGCTGTTCTTATCTATTCCATTAATAAATCAAATGGAGATTTTGCTACATCAAAAGGACACACAACGGGGGAGATTTACTAAAACTGGAGCACTCAGAATCTGGTGCTGCTCTGCATGGCGGCCAATCAGCTTCTAGATTCAGCTTCTTCAGATGAGCTTTGAAAATAAAACCTGGAAGCTGATTGGTTGCTATGCAGAGCTGCACCAGATTTTGCACTCTCCAGTTTTAGTAAATCTCCCTCATAGTGATGCATAGATAAATCATTCAGGTGACTTCTATGGCGATCTCAGTCAACTACCATATATTTATATTTGAAGTATAAGATTGTAAGCTCTGAGGACCAGGGCCCTCCTTCCCCCCTGGTGTCCAATGTGCATTCAGAACTGTTTATTTATAATGCCATATAACTGTATATTATAACACAATTAGATTGCAAGCTCTCATGCACAGGGCCCTCCTTTGTTTATATTTGAAGTATAAGATTGTAAGCTCTGAGCTCTGAACTGTTTATTTATAAGGCTATAGAACTGTATATTATATCACAATTGGATTGTAAGCTCTGAGGATCAGGGCCCTCCTTTCTCCCTGGTGCCCAATGCACATAGAACTGTATATTATATCACAATTGGATTGTAAGCTCTCTTGTCCAAGGCCCCTCTTCCCTCCCCTGGTGTCCAATGTGCAGCCAGAACTATTTATTTAGAATGCTATATACCTGTATGTATTAACAGATTGTAAGCTCTGAGGACCAGGGCCCTCCTTTCCCCCTCGTGTCCAATGTGCATCTAGAACTGTTTATTTATCACACTATATAACTATATGTTATAAAACAGTTAAATAGATAGATTGCAATCTCCAAGGAGCAGCTCCCCCCCACCCCCCGGTGTCCAATGTGCATTCAGAACTGTTTATTTATAACCTTATATACCTGTATATTATAACACAATTAGATTGTAAGCTCTGAGGACCAGGGCCCCCCTTTCCGCCCCCCGGTGTCCAATGTACATCCAGAACTGTTTATTTATAACGCCATATAACTGTATATTATAACACAATTAGATTGCAAGCTCTCATGCACAGGGTCCTCCTTTATTTATATTTGAAGTATAAGATTGTAAGCTCTGAGCTCTGAACTGTTTATTTATAAGGCTATAGAACTGTACATAATAACACAATTAGATTGTAAGCTCTCTTGTACAAGGCCCCTCTTTCCCCCCTGGTGTCCAATGTGCAGCTAGAACTATTTATTTAGAATGCTATATACCTGTATGTATTAACAGATTGTAAGCTCTGAGGACCAGGGCCCTCCTTTCCCCCTCGTGTCCAATGTGCATCTAGAACTGTTTATTTATCACACTATATAACTGTATATTATAAAACAGTTATATAGATTGATTGCAAGCTCCAAGGAGCAGCCCCCCCCCCCACCCCCCGGTGTCCAATGTGCATCCAGAAATTTTTATTCAAAATGCTATATACCTGAATACTATAACACAATTAGATTGTAAGCTCTAAAGACCAGGGCCCCCCTTTCCCCCTGGTGTCCAATGTGCATCCAGAACTGGTTATTTATAACGCTGTATAACTGTATATTATCACACAATTAGATTGCAAGCTCTCAGGCGCAAGGCCCTCCTTTATTTATATTTGAAGTATAAGATTGTAAGCTCTGAGGACCAGGGCCCTCCTTTCCCCCTCGGTGTCCAATGTACATCCAGAACTGGTTATTTATAACACTATATAACTGTATAACACAATTAGATTGTAAGCTCTGAGGACCAGGGCCCTCCTCCCCCCACCCCCGGTGTCCAATGTGCATCCAGAACTGGTTATTTATAACACTATATAACTGTATATTATAATACAATTAGATTGTAAGCTCTAAGGACCAGCCCCCCCCCCCCTCAGTGTCCAATGTACATCCAGAACGGTTTAATTATAATGCCATTAAACTGTATAATATAACACAATTAGATTGCAAGCTCTTGTGTGCAGGGCCCTCCTTTATTTATATTTGAAGTATTCGATTGTAAGCTCCGAAGACCAGGGACCCCCTTTCCCCCCCGGTGTCCAATGTACATCCAGAACTGTTTATTTATAATGCCATATAACTGTATATTATAACACAATTAGATTGCAAGCTCTCATGCGCAGGGCCCTCCTTTGTTTATATTTGAAGTATAAGATTGTAAGCTCTGAGGACCAGGGCCCCCCTTTCCCCCTCGGTGTTCAATGTGCATCCAGAACTGATTATAACTTAATATTAGAACACAATTAGAGTGTAAGCTCTCAGGACCAGGGCCCTCCTTTCCCCCGGCATCCAATGTACATCTAGAACAGTTTATGTATCACGCTATATAACTGTATATTATAACACAATTAGATTGTAAGCTCTGAGGACCAGGGCCCTCCTCCCCCGGTGTCCAATGTACATCTAGAACAGTTTATATATCATGCTATATACCTGTATAATATAACACAATTATATAGATAGATTGCAAGCTCTAAGGAGCAGGCCCCTTCTTTCCCCCTGGTTTTCATTTATACATCCAGAACTTTTTATTTAGAACGCTATATACCTGTATATTATAGGACAATTAGATCGCAAGCTCCCAGGAGCAGGGCCCTCCTAACACTCTTGTATTGAATTGTATTGTAATTCTACGGTCTCCTTTTATAGTGTAAAGCACTGCGCAAATTGCTGGCGCTCCATAAATCCTGAATAATAATAATTATGATAAAGACAAAGTGGGAATTAGGATGGTTTTGCCATTGTTTGTGACTAGATCCATCAGAAACATCAACATCCTTTTTTTGCCCCCCCCCCCCCCCCCACTCGCCCAGAACGAATGCACACACAGTTTAGCAAGACGAACATCTCTAGGAATTTTTTATAAATACACCCCATAAATTAGAAGGTAGGGGGTTAAACATGAAGGGATATTCAGAGAAAGTGCTTTTTTACGCCAACTATTTACTGGAAATGTAACAAAAAAAAAAATCAACCCGCAAAAAAAAAAAATATATATATTCCTTTAAACTTATTACAAGAAATTCTGAGTTTAAACGTATTCAGTATCCTGGTCATAGTTTTGTCCACAATTTTCGAGAGTTGCTACTTTTTATCTGAACAGAACCCCTCTGCTTTGGAATCTGTTCAGGTCTTTCTCTCCCTCTTTAATTTTGGCCTTTGAATAATCTTTAAAATCCCTTGACCCTCCCTCTTAGATTGTGAGCTGTAAACGAGCAGGGCCCTCGGATTCCTCCGCTCTTGAATTGTATTGTAACTGTACTGTCTCCCTTCATATTGTATAGTGCTGTGCAAACCGTTGGCGCTTTATAAATCCTGTATAATAATAATAAAAAGCATAAATCTCAAAGACAGTCTATGTAGTGGCGATGTGTAATGGGACTGCAGTATGACGCAGCCCTCTAAGGCTGGTAACTGGCTTCATCAAGTCATTTGTAAAGTGACCATGGGAATATTCTTACATTGTTAGCAGCCATGCCTCTTGGTAAAACCGGGGATTTACCTTTTTGCTATGGTCAACATAAAATAATAATTTATAAGGGGGAAAAAAATATATAAAAAATATAAAATGTCTGAAGTTGTACATTTTTATGGCAATTTTTTTTGTGGTATTAACTCTTATATTACAATTCTGAAGTTGTAAAATATTATGGCAATTTTTTTTTTTTTTTTTTTTTGTGGTCCTTAATATTTTATATTGTGTACAGTTTTGAAATGATAAAACCTGCAGATGTGTGGGAACTCCCTAGAAAACTCCTTTCCAAATATGTCTTGTGAAACTTTCTACATCATAAATTAACTAGAAAAAAAAATTATAAGCAAGTGCCTAAAACCTTGACAGTTTTATAATGAATTTTACATAATAGCTTATTAAAATAGCCCTCATAAAATGCACGCACTTCATTAAATGAATTTGCACTTTAAATATAGAAAAGATATGTGAACACTGACCTTATGAATTATAAACTCCTCTATAAACTGCAATTAATATGTATTTTCTATTTTTTTTTGTTCAGATCCCTTGCTCTTCAGTGCAGGTGATGTTTGCATTATAAAATAACTCATGAAAATATCCTCATAAAATGCATGTACTTCATTAAATGAATTTGTACTTTAAATATAGAAAAGCCATGTTAACTCAGACCTTCTGAATTATAAAATGCTATTAATATGTATTTTCTATTTTTTTTTTGTTCAGATCCCATGCTCTTCAGTGCAGGTAAAGTTTTCAAAATAAAACCTCATTAAAATCTTATACTTCATTAAATGAATTGGCACTTTAAATATAGAAAGCCATGTTAACTGTGACCTTAAGAATGATATACTTAAAAAAAA
Organism: Lithobates septentrionalis; assembly: GCA_037952835.1. Taxonomy (NCBI): domain Eukaryota; kingdom Metazoa; phylum Chordata; class Amphibia; order Anura; family Ranidae; genus Lithobates; species Lithobates septentrionalis. Next base: position 215,437 of record JBBDGP010004386.1, read on the forward strand.
AAAAAAAAATAGCTGTTAATATTTATTGTCTAATCTTTTTTGTTCAGATTCCATGCTCTTCAGTGCAGATAAAGTTTGCAAAATAAAATAACCTCATTAAAATCTTAATCGTCATTAAATGAATTTGTACTTTAAATATAGAAAAGCCATGTTAACTCTGACCTTAAGAATTATATACTTAAAAAAAAAATGCTGTTAATATTTATTGTCTAATTTTTTTTTGTTCAGATTCCATGCTCTTCAGTGCAGGTAACGTTTGCAAAATAAAATAACCTCATTAAAATCTTATACTGCATGAAACGAATTTGCACTTTAAATATAGAAAAGCCATGTTAACTCTGACCTTATGACCTTAAGAATTATGTGCTTAAAAAAAAAAAAATAAAAAAAAAATGCTGGTAATATGTATAGTCTACGTTTTTTTTTTGCATTATAAAAGAACTCTGACGTTCTGAATTATAAAATGCTATTAATATGTATTTTCTAAAAAAAATGTTTTGTGTTCAGTTCCCATGCTCTTCAGTGCAGGTAAAGTTTGCAAAATAAAAAAACCTCATTAAAATCTTATATTTCATTAAATTAATTTGCACTTTAAATATAGAAAAGCCTGACCTTATGACCTTAAGATCTATATACTTAAAAAAAAAATGCTGTTAATATGTATTGTCTAGATTTTTTTTTTGTTCAGATCCCTTGCTCCTCAGTGCCAGGCAAAGTTTGCAATACCACAGATTTCCAGCAGATGGCAGCAGATCTCTAAATCTGAAACCACTGCACAGCATTTGATTATTAAAACCATAAACAATCTTTAAATATATATATATATTTTTTTTTTATAACAAAAACATTGTTTATTGTAATCAATACATTCCAGATATTTTGACTTGTGAATGCTTTGGCATTGAGTTCTCTTTCGGTGTAAATCAGCAAACCCATTGTGAAAAAATCTTTCAGTTACAGGAAAAAAAAAATAATAATTAAAAAAAAAAAAAAAACAGATGGGAGATTAAAAAAAAAAAAAAACACAAAGTGAATATTTAAGTCATTTATTAAACAAAATAAGTTTTTGCCAATTTTGGAAAGCCACCAACGCATTTGTCTCCTCTCCTTTTTTTCTCTCTCTCCTTCCTCCTCCCACCCGCTCCCTTCCATGCCGAGAACACATTACAAAAAAATACACTTCTTTAGAGCTGTACAAAAATTAAGAGGAGGCCGTTTTTTTAATTTTTTTTTTTTTAGTTAACCTCCTAAGAGGGAAATAATAAGAAAAAGGGTTTGAATAAGCGATGAATATCATGCAAAACTGCACAAAAAAAAAAAAGAAAAGAAAAACAAATAGAAGAAAAAAGACCAAATGGAAGACAAACTGATAATGCAAAAGAATTGTTTGGGGGGGGGGGGGGGGACACAGAATGTTTGCATACCATTGGATTTTTTTGTTGTAAATAATGCACTTAATATTCCCAGCTTGAAGCTAACATACAGTAAATAAATATACAGTCTATGAGTCAGGGAATTCGATATATTTACTGGTATCCTAGCGCTGAAGCTGACGTTAACCTCTGTCCGTATAGAGCGTACGGCGAATAGTAAGATCCTGCCGGTAATGAGTGTACTGGGAGACCACTGGGCGTTAAGGGGCTTTTTCCATATGGGTGGTACCTGTTTAGTCCCAAAGTATGTGGACTCCTTAACAGAGACCCTGGCAGTGTGTTGGGACTTCCAGGCCCTGTCGGAGGGAGATGGAGGTGGCAGGAAGCAGCGGACCCCAAACCAGACGTAGGGTAACCAGCCAAAAGTTTGTCGGCCCCCGGCAAGGATGTGTGAGTCCGTAAATGGGCAAGGAGTTCTTCTGATGAGGAAAATCTTTTGTCACAAGGTCCATTGGCAGACACCCAGTTGCATATGTGAGGGACTGGGTCATTGGGGATCATAAAGCCGTAGGTGTAGAGAGGGTGGCCAGACAAGGAAGGGGTGACGGTGGAAGACATTGTAGTGTGCACCGAATGAAGAGGGTGGCTGGGGTAGACTAGAGGGTATCCAGACTTCAGGGCGGATGGATCATGCACACAGGTGGAGCAGCTGCTACCGAGGTGCGAGGCATTGTGGTAGCTCAGACAATAGGGGTCCCTGCATAATCCTTGCATGAAAGACGGAGGAGAGGCTCCAGTCAAAGGACTGGAGCTGGGTGGTTTCCCCGGCAAACCTAAAGTCCCAGATAGCTGATTACTAACCAGGCTTGATTTGGTGTGATCCAACCCAGGGTACTGTGATGGGTACCCAGCATAGGCACCCACTATGGATCCATGATATCCAATGCCAGATGGTGGAAGAGGAAAGACCGAGTGTCCACCTTTGTAAGGAGACACCGGGGCCACGTGGCTGGATCCCATCGATGGTGGCTCAGATTTGTTGTTGGGGGTAACGTCCCCGCTTTGGCTGGACTCGGCGCTGGAGTTGCTGATACTGGCTCTGGTATGGGTGGGGTTGCTTTGAGACACCTCGGCACTAACTTTAATGGCTTCGGGCTCTTTTTTGTCTTGCCCGTCCACGTTTTTAGATTCACAGTGCTGTCCCGGGGAGCTCACCCTTGAGGACGGAGAGGGCGCGTGCGGAGAAAAAGGTTGGCAAGAACCGCCAGGGACCCTAAATCCTGCCTTGTCCCCAGTGCCCCCATTCGAAGATCCGCTCTCCTTTCTCGACTCTCCTCCCTTGGAATAAGGTTTGAAGCTCGACTTGTCCTCTATTGGAGAATCTCCCAGTTTCAGGGAAGAGCTGCGGCTGCTTTCCTTGTCGCTGTGGCTGCTGGACGTCACCGAGTTCAGCTTAGACGAAGGAGGGGGGTCAGGCTTCCCGATCTGAGAGCAGGTCTGGGCCAGCAGGGCCAGAGGACTCTTCTTGGCGTCCAACTAAAGGGGGAAGAAGAAGAAGAACACGGCCATTGGTAAGAGTGGAGCACACAATGGTGGAGATTTACTAAAGGCAAATAGGCTGTTCACTTTGCAAAGGAATTTTCCCCCAAGAGCTTAGTACATCAACCCCAATGGAACCTACTGATTTGTCTCTTCTAACAATCTTTCTATATAACATCTCAATATCTTTATATAGAACATCTCTATACAGAATGCTCTAATAATCTTTATCTAGAACATCTCTATATAGAATACTAAATCTTTATATATAACATAAAGGCAAATGGGCTGTTCACTTTGCAAGGGAATTTTCCTAGAGCTAAGTACATCAGCCCCTATGGAACCTACTGAGTGGTCTCCTCTAATAATCTTTCTATAAAACATTGATATCTTTCTATATAACATCTCTATATAGAATACTCTAATAATCTTTCTATATAACATAAAGGCAAATGGGCTGCTGACTTTGCAAGGATATTTCCCCCCAGAGCTTAGTACATCAACCCTTATGTAACCTACTAATTGCTCTCTTCTAATAATCTTTATATATATAGAGCACCTTTATATATATTATATTTATATAGAATACTCTAATAATCTTTCTCTATAACATAAAGGCAAATAGGCTGCTCACTTTACAAGGGGATTTTCCCCACAGCTTAGTACATCAGCCCCCATGCAACCCACTGATTGGTCTCCTCTACTAATCTGTATATATAATACTTTAGCAATCCTGATATTCTTTGAATCTCAAGCCAAGTAGATGGATCAGGTCAAAAAGTGCCTCTTTTCTAGTTAGTTTCCCAGCTGCCAGGAAGTGCAAGCTCTTCAGTACATTTCCCATTTAACAAACTATAAATCCTCAACCAAGAACACTAAACGCAATAAATATATCCAACCTACGCCAAGCCGCAATCTCGATTTTTTTTTTGTGTTTTTTTTTGCAATATAAGGCAAACAACCGCCGCCTTGACCAACCCAACAAAGAACCGGCCAACGCAAAGCAGACGATCGGACGACCGCGCTCCGTTTCAACCGTAAAAGCGGAAATAAATTGAGATTTCGGGTGACAAAAATCGAAGCCCGGAGCCTGAGAACCTATAAAACACATTGATTGAACCACTCCTCTTATTCCCCCCCCCCCCCCCCTCTTTGCTGCTATTCAACAGAGCCCAGCTATTATTTTCAGGCCATAAATCTCCTGAAACTTTATCATTAGGGACTGCCATGGGATGATTAATGACAGGGGCTCTGAACTGACTAGGAGGGAGGAGGAGGAGGGAAGGGGGGGGGGGGGGGGCTGGTATGAGGGAAGGGAGGAGGGGGGGGGGGGGAGTGAAAAAGGAACCCGGATCAAGATCAAAAAAATATAATTTAATTAGAAACTATTAGAAAATATTGCAAGAAAAAAAAACTTAGAGGAGAGCCCAGGCTCAATCACAAGGCTTCTACACTAATAAGTGACAGTTGAGTCCAATAAGATTAGAAAATGGCAGTCACATGACTGGAAGAAAGAGACTTCTTATGTGAAATCCAGAGAAAGAAGAAAGAGACTTCCTATGTTACAGAGATAGGAAACCCGACAATACACCGAATCAACTTTATATCTTTTCTATTTAATAGATTTTGTATCTTTTTGTATCTCTTTTATATGATAGACTTTCTATTCTCTATATAAACTTTATATCTTTTCTATATCAAAGACTTTGTAGCCTATTCTGTATCTATAGATACTTTGTATCCTATTCTAGAATCCTATTCTGTATCTATAGATACTTTGTATCTCTTCCAAATAATAGACTTTCTATTCTCTACATGAACTTTATATCTTTTCTATATATTGTATCCTATTCTGTATATAAACTTTATATCTCGTCTATATAATAAGACTTTCTATTTTCTATATATACTGTATATATTTTTTCTATATCTTAGACTTTGTATCCATATTCTGTATATAAAACTTTGTATGTTTTCGGTCTCACTCCCCGTGCTGCACCCCCAGCAGATGGGCAGCGCCCCCTGTATGAGAGGCGGATCGCCGGGCAGTGCCAGTAAATCGCTCACACAATACATCGCATGCGATGAAAAGTCGGAGGTCGGGTGGAAAGCCGATACAAGTCGCACACAAAGAAAGAAATATAAAATCTCGGATCGCTCTCCTTCCTACAATCAGAGAGGGCTGGGTGTGGATCCCGGAGACTTCTTATCCCCCCCCCCCCATACAATGGGGGCCCCCCCAACACCATCCAACCCCCCCAACACACACAGCAGATCCTGATCGGTGGTGCAATCCATCCACAGGGCGATGCCAGGCTTCTTACCTCTATGGGGCTGATCGGGGTGGAGGAGAGAGGCTGCAGGTACTCCGGGTGCAGCAAGTGCCCAGTGTGTGCAGTCAGCATTTTCAGCACCCTGATGGGCAGTCGGTTGGCCTGGCGCAGGGGGTGGCTGGGCGCGAGACTGGGCAGCGGAGAAGTCGGGCAAGTCGGTAGGTCGGTGCTAGATCCGAGGGGAGAACAGATCATTTGGAGGAGGGAATGCCAGGGTGGAGAGGTTCCCCTTCTGCTCCCTTCCCTCCAGCTGGCTGCAAAGCTCTAACCCAACCCAGAGCTCTACACTGCACTTCAAAGGCTTGGACAGGGGCGGCCAATCACAGCGCAGGGGGGGGCGGGGCCTGCAGGGAGACAGGATGGGGGTTAACTCTGTGAGTGCTGCAGGGAATGTGTGTTCACCATCCCATCCCATAATCCCTGCATTACATTGGGATACATTGTTATTATTATGTTTTTATAATATTTACATGATATTATTTATTTTGTATTACATTATATTATTATTATAATAAATTAAACAATCTTTTATAATATTTACATGATATTATTTATTTATTTATTAACACATTATATTATTATTATATTAAATTAAATCATCTTTTATAATATTTACATGATATTATTTATTTATTTATTAACACATTATATTATTATTATATTAAATTAAATCATCTTTTATAATATTTACATGATATCATTTATTTATTTATTAACACATTATATTATTATTATATTAAATTAAATCATCTTTTATAATATTTAAATGATATTATTTTATTATTACATTATATTATTATTATATTAAATTAAATCATCTTTTATAATATTTACATGATATCATTTATTTATTTATTTATTACATTATATTACTTTTATATCAAATCATCTTTTATAATATTTAAATGATATTATTTTATTATTACATTATATTATTACTATATTAAATTAAATCATCTTTTACAACATTTACATGATATTATTTATTTATATATTATTACATTATATTATTATTATATTAAATCATCTTTTATAATATTTAAATTATATTATTTATTTTATTATTACATTATTCTTAATTATTCTTAATTATTATTATTAAATCATATTTTATAATATTTAAACGATATTATTTATTCATTATTACATTATATTTTATAATATTTATATTATATTATTACATTATATTATTGTATTCATTATTACATTATATTATTATTAGTAGTAGTAGTATATTTGCATTATTTAATATTATTTTTTACCATCATCATGTTACATTATATTATTATTATTATTTTATTCATTATTATATTATATTATTATTGCTATATTTACATTGTTATGTTACCTTATTTTTTAAATTAATTATTACATCATTATCATCATGTTAAAATATTATATTATTACCTTTTATTTTACGATGATGTTACATTATTATAACTATGTTATAATTTAATATTATTATGTATTGCTTTGTATTATTATTATTATTATTATTACTACTATTATTATTACAGAGAGAGAGAGAGAGAGAGAGAGAGAGAGAGAGAGAGAGAGAGAGAGAGAGAGAGAGAGAGAGAGAGAGAGAGAGAGAGAGAGAGAGAGAGAGAGAGAGAGAGAGAGAGAGAGAGAGAGAGAGAGAGAGAGATCGTAAGCTCCATGAGCAAGGCCCTCCTATTCCTTCTGTATTGAACTGCATTGCAATTATACTGTCCCCTTCTACAGTGTAAAGTGCAGCGCAAACTTTCCCTTAGATCAATGAATGTGGTGAAAATTCACTTGGTAAAGAATACCCAATCATGTGCAAGGAAACAAACTGTATAGTTTTATTGCACACAATTGGATGTTAGAAGTCAGCAGAGCTTCACCTCATTCACTAAGCTCTGGGGAAAATTCCCTTTGCAAAATGAAAAAAGTCTCTTGCAGCCTATTTGCCCTTTGTAAATCAACCCTATTGGGTTTGGGGCCTGGTAATCATAGATTTTTATTATGCAGAACCAGCACCCCCACCACCAGCACCCCCCACCACCAGCACCCCCACCACCAGCACTCCCCACCACCAGCACCCCCAGCATCAGCACCCCCACCACCCCCTTATGAGAGTAGTTGTCCTGCATTGTATACATATATGACGGTGTCTGCCATATACTGAATGATTCAGTGCTGAAGGATCTGCTGCCTTCACATAAATGTGAATGATGATTGTGTGTCTGGGGGAGGGGGGGATGGAGATGACAATGTGATTGAATGCTGCACTCAGATCCTTCAACAAGCTGATCCGCACCTTGTGTCATCATCAGACTTCTCATACAATGACTGGGGGAATGGCAGAGCATGCTGGGAGGTGTAGTCCAATACTGCATGTATACAATGTATCATAATACTCCCCAATGATCCTGCATGTATACAATGTTTCATAATACTCCTCAATGATCCTGCATGTATACAATGTTTCATAATACTCCCCAATGATCCTTTATGTATACAATGTTTCATAATACTCCTCAATGATCCTGCATGTATACAATGTATCATAATACTCCCCAATGATCCTGTATGTATACAATGTATCATAATACTCCTCAATGATCCTTTATGTATACAATGTTTCATAATACTCCTCAATGATCCTGCATGTATACAATGTTTCATAATACTCCTCAATGATCCTGCATGTATACAATGTTTCATAATACTCCTCAATGATCCTGCATGTATACAATGTATCATAATAATCTCCAATGGCCCTGCATGTATACAATGTTTCATAATACTCCTCAATGATCCTGCATGTATACAATGTTTCATAATACTCCTCAATGATCCTGCATGTATACAATGTTTCATAATACTCCCCCAATGATCCTTCATGTATACAATGTTTCATAATACTCCCCCAATGATCCTTCATGTATACAATGTATCATAATACTCCCCCAATGATCCTGCATGTATACAATGTTTCATAATACTCCTCCAATGATCCTGTATGTATACAATGTTTCATAATACTACTCCAATGATCCTGCATGTATACAATGTTTCATAATACTACTCCAATGATCCTGTATGTATACAATGTTTCATAATACTCCTCAATGATCTTGCATGTATACAATGTTTCATAATACTCCTCAATGATCCTGCATGTATACAATGTTTCATAATACTCCTCAATGATCCTGCATGTATACAATGTTTCATAATACTCCTCCAATGATCCTGTATGTATACAATGTTTCATAATACTCCTCAATGATCTTGCATGTATACAATGTTTCATAATACTCCTCAATGATCCTGCATGTATACAATGTTTCATAATACTCCTCAATGATCCTGTATGTATACAATGTTTCATAATACTACTCCAATGATCCTGCATGTATACAATGTTTCATAATACTACTCCAATGATCCTGTATGTATACAATGTTTCATAATACTCACACAATGTCTTTGCAGACTTGTAACCAAAACAGGATGGTTGAGCTGTAATGCCGCTTGTGAGCACTAGAGGGCGCCGCTAATGTTTGTGTAAGTTGAAGGTGCAGAGCCTTGCAGGGTCACATCTTGATGAGCTCATAGCAAGATAAAAAGTAATAAAGTACCATTGTTTGAATTATTTAAAGGTCTTGTGCTGGTGCAGGGGTCAGATTCCTTATCAGTAATTACATGTGATAAATGAGTGCAGGCCTGTCTTATCGCAGGAGGTGAATGTTATTTCTGCTCTCATTTATCTTCTCTATATTGCTGGGGTCCCTCTCTCTGCCTCTTAGCAAGGAGCCATATTAATGCCCAGAATCCTTTGCTGCCGCAGAGATGACCTATCAATTCCTGGCCGCTCACAATGTAACAATTACGATCCAAAGATCTGGACGATTGTTTGGACACACACGCCCGCCAGATACGAATATCTCCCTCATCTGCTGTAAAACAATAAACAGGATTGGGGGGGAGGGGTGATTGTGCAATCACGGCAGATCATGGGGCTGACCATACACTATACAATCTGATTGTACAATCTCCTTTAGGCTGCATTCACACCGGAGCGTAGCGTCTTGGAGCATTTTTTCGGTGGTTTTTGCGCGGTTTTATGGGCGATTTTGAGCTTTGGCATTTTTTTTTTAGCCAATAGGGAAACTCATCTGTTGCATTATTTGTTGTTAGGTATTTCAGCTTTTTTTTAGCTTTTCCATTAGCTTTTATTTCTTTTTTATTTATATTATTATTATTTATTTATTATTATTATTATTTTTTTATTAGGGTAAGGGGTTAGAGTTAAGGTTAGGTTAGGGTTAGAATTAGAAGTTTGGGTTATTTATTTTGTTTTGTTAGGGTGTTAATTCTACTACTACTAATAATAAATAACTACTACTATTACTACTACTACTACTACTACTACTACTACTACTACTACTACTACTACTACTAATACTACTACCACTAATAATAACAATAATAAATAACTACTACTATTACTACTACTACTACTACTACTACTACTACTACTACTACTACTACTACTAATAATAATAATAATAATAATAAATAACTACTACTACTACTACTACTACTACTACTACTACCACTAATAATAACAATAATAAATAACTACTACTATTACTACTACTACTACTACTACTACTACTACTACTAATAATAATAATAATAAATTACTACTACTACTACTACTACTACTACTACTACTAATAATAATAATAATAATAATAATAATAAATAACATAATAATAATAAAAAAATGAATAAATGCATGTAAAATAAATACACAAATAAATAAAAATAATCATAAATAAATAAAAAAATAAATTCAATACATGAATACTAGGTAATAATAAATAAGTAACCTCTAATCTTAAAGGGGTTGTAAAGTCTCATGGTTTGCATTCTATGCATTAAGGTGCTGAAAAACCTTCTGTGGTGCCCCCAAGAGCCCCCCTTCCCCTTTTTTTTTTACCTATACCCGATCGTTCCAGCGACGAGAACGAGCCCAGCAGCTCCAGCCGCTGTCTCGGGTCCTCATTAGATAGATTGCTGTCAGTCAAATCCAGTGACACGGGAGTTGGGGGGCGGGGCCGAGTCAATGGACGCAGCAGCGGGACTCGGGAGCGCACACGCACGAGTGCCCCCATGTAATGCGGCTCTCTGTGGGGGCACTCGATGAGGGGGAGGAGCCAGGAGCACCACCGGGGGGACCCCAGAAGAGGAGGACCGGGGGCCAATCTGTGCAAAACCTTTGCACAGAGGAGGTAAGTATAACATGTTTGTTATTTTAAGAAAAAAAAAAAAACCTTTACAATCACTTTAACCCTTAAAAAAAAATAATAATAATAAATAACTAAATACTTAAACTCTAACACAAAATTAATAAATACGTTATTATTAATATTATTATTCATTTTTTCGGGTTTGGGTGTTTATTATTTTAATACTATTAATATTATCTTTATTATTATTACTACTACTAATAATAATAATACATTTAATATTTTATTTAAGATTAGGGTTTTTTTATGATTTATTTATGTATTATTAAACATTAATAATTTATTTTATTTATTTATGATGGTTTTTATTTATTTTTTGTATTTATTTTACATTAATTTATTTGTATATTATTACTATTTTATGTTTTTTAATTTTTTTAATTTGAGCAGAAAATCGCATAAAAATGTGCGGCAAAACACGTTTGTACCGGGATGATATGCAGCTGCAGGGATCACCCCGATAGCCGTTTGTTTAGAGTCGGTGGTTGGCTCTCTTGTAATGGCAATCCTAGCGGCTAACTAGCCGCTGGATTGCTTTTACAAGTAGTGGGAGAGGACGACCCCCCAAAACGGCACCATTTAAAAAAAATTAAAAGTATTCAAAAACCCCAATCTTGGTGTTTTGAAAGCTTTCAAGGGCAGAGGAGGGATTTGGGATCTTATAAACCCCAGATCTCTCCATAAAGAGGACCTGTCACTGACTATTACTGTCACATGGGATGTTTACCTAATAAAAGTGATACAAAATAAAATAAAAAATGTAACCAACAGTGTAGAAATAAATAAATAAAAATAAATTAATAATTTAAAAAATGTTAATGCGCAAAGATGAACACGCATCCCATCTCAGGCACCCATCTTTCCATGTATGGCACCATCTCAGGGAGCAGGCGCCCATCCTTCCATGTATTGCACCATCTCAGGAAGCAGGCGCCCATCCTTCCATGTATTGCACCATCTCTGGGAGCAGGCACCCATCCTTCCATGTATTGCACCATCTCAGGAAGCAGGCGCCCATCCTTCCATGTATTGCACCATCTCAGGAAGCAGGCGCCCATCCTTCCATGTATTGCACCATCTCTGGGAGCAGGCACCCATCCTTCCATGTATTGCACCATCTCAGGGAAGCAGGCACCCATCCTTCCATGTATTGCACCATCTCAGGGAAGCAGGCGCCCATCCTTCCATGTACTGCACCATCTCAGGGAAGCAGGCACCCATCCTTCCATGTATTGCACCATCTCTGGGAGCAGGCACCCATCCTTCCATGTATTGCACCATCTCAGGAAGCAGGCGCCCATCCTTCCATGTATTGCAACATCTCAGGGAAGCAGGCACCCATCCTTCCATGTATTGCACCATCTCTGGGAGCAGGCGCCCATCCTTCCATGTATTGCAACATCTCAGGGAAGCAGGCACCCATCCTTCCATGTATTGCACCATCTCTGGGAGCAGGCGCCCATCCTTCCATGTATTGCACCATCTCTGGGAGCAGGCGCCCATCCTTCCATGTATTGCACCATCTCAGGGAAGCAGGCGCCCATCCTTCCATGTATTGCACCATCTCGGGAAGCAGGCGTCCATCCTTCCATGTATTGCACCATCTCAGGGAAGCAGGCGCCCATCCTTCCATGTATTGCACCATCTCAGGGAAGCAGGCGCCCATCCTTCCATGTATTGCACCATCTCTGGGAGCAGGCACCCATCCTTCCATGTATTGCACCATCTCAGGGAAGCAGGCGCCCATCCTTCCATGTATTGCACCATCTCAGGTAAGCAGGCGCCCATCCTTCCATGTATTGCACCATCTCATGGAAGGAGGCGCTCATCCTACCATGTATTGCACCATCTCTGGGAGCAGGCGCTCATCCTTCCATGTATTGCACCATCTCAGGGAAGCAGGCGCCCATCCTTCCATGTATTGCACCATCTCAGGGAAGCAGGCGCCCATCCTTCCATGTATTGCACCATCTCTGGGAGCAGGCACCCATCCTTCCATGTATTGCACCATCTCAGGGAAGCAGGCGCCCATCCTTCCATGTATTGCACCATCTCTGGGAGCAGGCGCTCATCCTTCCATGTATTGCACCATCTCGGGAAGCAGGCGGGGCGGTGCAACAACTTTTAACCCTTTTACTGAGGTGAGGAGTGGATTGTAAAGTCATAAATTTGGGATTAGTGAATGGGATTAGACTTTTGCTTTATTGCACCTCAATTATAAACAATCTCTTTTATTGCTCCATGTCAGGACAGAGGGAGGCGGACGTCAGGCTGAACCCGGCCTGTTTGCTTAGCAGAGGAGGAACATCATTCACAGGAATTTTCCCCAGAAGCTGCTGGAACAGCAGGCAGTGCTAATAATATACAGGCTGTAAATTGTGCGGCAGAGCCGGCTCAGGCCTGTGACATGTATACATTCATTGTATACAGGGTGTCCACTCCTGCGTAAACACTGCGCGCCTGCTGATTTAGGGCCCCGATCTGCACATTATTAGGAAAGGAGACAGCTGGCCACTGGAAGCTGACACCACCCTGCCTGAGGGAGGCCGCCATCTTCTACGCTGGGAAAGCAGCTTATTATTTATTTATTACAGCTATTGACGCCGCACTTTACAGATCGAACGTTCCCATTCGTCACTGGACCAAGGAGCTTACAATCTAAGGTCCCCTATATACACAATCTTGTCAAAAGTATTGGGATGCCTGCCTTTACACGTACATGAACTTTAATGGCATCCCAGTCTTAGTCCGTAGGGTTCAATATTGAGTTGGCTCCGCCCTTTGCAGGTATAACAGCTTCAACTCTTCTGGGAAGGCCGTCCACAAGGTTTAGGAGGGTGTCTATGGGAATGTTTGACCATTCTTCCCGAAGAGCATTTGTGAGGACAGGCACTGATGTTGGACGAGAAGGCCTGACTCGCAGTCTCTGCGCTAATTCATTCCAAAGGTGTTCTATCGGATTGAGGTCAGGACCAGTCAAGTTCCTCCACCCCAAACTCGCTCATCCATGTCTTTATGGACCTTCCATTGTGCACTGGTCCAAATCATTTGGTGGGGGGGGGGGGGGGGGTTTGGTGTGGGGGTTGTTTCTCAGGGGTTGGGTTTGGCCCCTTAGTTCCAGTGAAGGGAACTCTTAAGGCGGCAGCATACCAAGACAATTTGGACAATTTCATACCCCCAACTTGGGATGGCCCCTTCCTGTTCCAACATGACTGCCCACCAGTGCACAAAGCAAGGTCCATAAAGACATGGGTGAGCGAGTTTGGGGTGGAGGAACTTGAATGGCCTGCACAGAGTCCTGACCTCAACCCGATAGAACACCTTTGGGATGAATTAGAGCAGAGACTGCGAGCCAGTGACTATTGAAATACATGGTTTTCGACTTGTTGTGCAACTTCAAATGTCGTAAGTCGCACTAGTGAGAACGGAACCTTAGATCTGCTATCCATTTGGACAAAGTAGGCGGACTGGGTGAGGTCCTCTTAAGGGCAATCTGTCTGCGGGCCACGAAGAGGGCTCGGGAGACAGTTATCATCAAATTAGGGTCCACTGAGGAGAAGTCAACATAGCCAAGGAGGCATGTTACATAGTTACATAGTTACATAGTTAGTCAGGTTGAAAAAAGACACAAGTCCATCCAGTTCAACCAAAAAATAAAATAAAAATACAACTTCACCCACAGTTGATCCAGAGGAAGGGAAAAACCCCATCAAAGCATCATCCAATTAGCTACAGCAGGGGAAACATTCCTTCCTGATCCCCGAGAGGCCATCAGATATTCCGTGGATCAACTTTACCTATAAATGTCAGTACCCAGTTATATTCTGTACATTTAGGAAAGAATCCAGGACTTTTTTATAGCAATCTACTGAGCTTGCCAGAACCACCTCTGGAGGGAGTCTATTCCACATTTTCACAGCTCTTACTGTGAAGAAACCTTTCCGTATTTGGAGATGAAATCTTTTTTCCTCATGACGTAAAGATTCCCCCTTGTCCTCTGTGATGACCTTAAAGTGAATAACTCAACACCAAGTTCACTATATGGACCCCTTATATATTTATACATGTTGATCATATCCCCCCTTAATCTCCTCTTCTCAAGAGAGAATACATTCAGCTCCTCTAATCTTCCTCATAGCTGAGCTCCTCCATGCCTCTTATCAGTTTGGTTGCCCTTCTCTACACTTTCTCCAGTTCCCCGATATCCTTTTTGAGAACTGGTGCCCAAAACTGAACTGCATATTCCAGATGAGGTCTTACTATGATTTGTACAGATGATGTCTCTCTCTCTGGAGTCCATACCTCTCTTATACAAGAAAGGACTTTGCTCCCTTTGGAAACCGCAGCTTGGCATTGCATGTTATTATTGAGCTTATGATCTACCAAAACCCCCAGATCCTTCTCCATTACGGATCCCCCAGATCCTTCTCCACTATGGATCTCCCCAGATCCTTCTCCACTAAGGACTCCCCCAGATCCTTCTCCACTATGGACTCCCCCAGATCCTTCTCCACTATGGACTCCCCCAGATCCTTCTCCACTATGGACTCCCCCAGATCCTTCTCCACCATGGATCCCCCAGATCCTTCTCCACTATGGATCCCCCAGATCCTTCTCCACCATGGACTCCCCCAGATCCTTCTCCACTATGATCCCCCCAGATCCTTCTCCACCATGGACTCCCCCCAGATCCTTCTCCACTATGGACTCCCCCAGATCCTTCTCCACTATGGACTCCCCCAGATCCTTCTCCACTATGGATCTCCCCAGATCCTTCTCCACTATGGATCCCCCCAGATCCTTCTCCACCATGGACTCCCCCAGATCCTTCTCCACTATGGATCCCCCAGATCCTTCTCCACTATGGACTCCCCAAGATCCTTCTCCACCATGGATCCCCCCAGATCCTTCTCCACTATGGACTCCCCCAAGATCCTTCTCCACCATGGATCCCCCCAGATCCTTCTCCATTATGGACTCCCCCAGATCCTTCTCCACTATGGATTTCCCAGATCCTTCTCACCATGGACTCCCCCAGTTGTACTGCCCCTAGTTTGTATGATGCATATTCTTAGCCGCCAAGTCCATAACTTTACATTTATCATGTGAGGGGATGGACTGAAAGGTGGATCCCCAGTAGTATGTTAAGCGTACTAACCACCTCGGCCCAATACCTCTGCAACTTAGGACAACGGCACATGAGATGAGTAAGAGATCCTGGGTGTAGCACACATCGGGTCACTCCGCACCCCAATAGCACACAAAAACTCAGGGGTCCTATAAACTTTGTGGAGGATAAATATCTGCGTAAGTCTATATGAGGGGGACAGAGAGACCAGTTGGAGGGACTGCAAGACGTCTTCCCAGATATCCCTTGATATGGGACCTCTGTCTTTCTCCCTCCAAGCTCTAGAAAGCAAAAGAACTAACTAAAAGTAGAGTAGGAGAAGACTAAAAGTCAATGAACTTTTTATTTCTGCTGGTTCTGTGACCTTTTTGCAGATTTTCTCCACCTACTGCCCGGTACTGGGTGAGGAAGTGATTATTATACAGGATTTATATGGCGCCAACATTTGCGCAGAGCTTTACAACATGAGGGAAAACAGTACAGTTAAATTACAATTCAATACAGGAGGGATCGGAGAGCCCGGCTCATTAGAGCTTACAATCTAGGAGGGAGGATCAAGTGATACAAAAGGTAATAATTGTGGGGGATGGGCTGATGGAGAAAATGAATGTACAGTTGTTAGATGTGGGTAGGATAGGCTTCTCTGAAGAGATGAATTTTTGAGGGGGTCACCTAAAAGCTGACAGAGTTGGAGATAGTTGGACAGGCCGAGGAAGGGAGTTCCATAGGATGAAGAGGCTAGGGAAAAGTCCTGGAGGCTAGCACGGGAGGAGGTGATGAGGGAACTGGAGAACAATTAGGTTGGTTTTCCGAGACAAGGTTAGTAATGTAGCTGGGGAAAATGTCAGATTCCAATGATCCCCATGGCTAAGCCCTGCTGAAAGTGGAAGATGTTGGGGATATGGGCTTTGGGTGGGAGTGAGCGTTGTGTGTGCTGTCATTGCAATAAACCTTGGCTGAAACAATACCGC